>ML409590.1:0-19983 GCA_005239525.1 Nicotiana knightiana | reverse complement strand
TTTTTTTTCCTTCACTTGACTATAGACTTTATCATTATACCATATTCTGATTTATCGCTATCAGTCATTTATCACCTCTTACTCATAATGTTTCATTTACTCTCTTCTTATTCTCAGGCTAATATCTCTGTCTATCGCCCTATTATAAAGACTTCAACATGACGTTATTTCCCATTTAGCTACCCCTGCTTCATATCACTGGCACTTCGGGACGCCTAACATTCTTCTTTTTTTTTTTACTAGTGACTGGAGTCATACTACGACAAATATTTATCCCTTCTAGGATCCTAGTGCCTATCTTCTGAAATTTCTGAATATTCTAGTATTCATATCTGACTGTTCTATTCTAGAGTGACCATATGGCTATCTCCAAATGAGAACTATTACCATGTTCTGCACTACCCTTCAAAAATGTTAAATAATGATAACAATCTATCCATAATTTTCGGTTACTCTAATCCCAGCTGGATCCTGATATCCTATCCTTCTCTTAAATTATTTCAGTTAGCTCCCATAGGGCATAATTGAGATTGGTATGGACAATTGTAGATATCTCTGTTACCGTTGAAAGTAACTAAAAATGCTTATATTTCTCTGCCAGAATTATAAATACTGATAATCTTTATTAACTAGGTACCTCGTACCATTCTTTATCTTGCTTCTTTTACTTGCTAAAACTCGTATCTACCTTCTGATTCTCTTATTTCTTTTTACCATATGGGTAGATAGATATTCTTTCCTTAGAGCTCCTTATTAAGAAACTAACACATCTTAGTACACACATGATCTGCTGAAGCCCTCACATTTACTCATCATAAGCATGATGCAAAATTGAGTTCCTCTGACTCAACTCTTCCACAGCCACATTGCAATCTCTTACCATCCATCTTTCTAGATGTATGCATCGTCGTATTATAAATAAGATAGAATTGAGGAAATTGAGTTCTTACGATTGAGCTCTACCACACGATCTAGAGTAAGAAGAAAGAGTAACAGTCCTAAATGCCCCGTAGCCTCTTGCTTATAAGTGTGGTTCACAACACACCCATAAACAAGACTCTACTAGACAGGGCTCATAGACTCCCTGGGATACGACCTGCTCTGATACCAAGTTTGTCACGCCCCAAACTAGGGGAGGCATGACNAAAATTAGCCAACAAGGCATACCAAACTATACATGAGTCGACACCTGTCTATGAGCCTTTAAAGGAGCATAAATAATGCAACATAGCTGGAATAGGGCCCCGACATACCCATAATATCTATAACAAAAATGCATACCAAGACCACGGCAAGTCCGGAGAAGGGATCTCGCCTATAACCGCTGAACTGGAAAGCCTATTGTGGTGGGGGAGCTTTGTCTACCTGTGTATCAGGACCCGCAGCACGACATGCAGCGTCCACAAATAAAAGGACGTCAGTACGAATAAAGTACTGAGTACGTAAGGCAGGAACGTATAAATAAGAACATTAATGTAAAGAGAGATGTAGGAGATACAACCTGTAGCATCTGAGTGCTTCTAAGAGACATTAACATGAAATGCATAATATATATATACACATAATATTTTTAAACATCCGCCTCTGTGGGCATCATCATCATCATAGAACATTCGCCTCTGTGGGCATCATAATCATCAGATCATACCCGGCCTCAAAGAGGACTCCGTAAACCCAACTGATCGGTGGTTGCACAATAGGTTCCATACCCAACTGACTATAGTGCGGCTCGGTAGAGTAAAATAGATACATATATATAATGCATGTAGGACTCATTGGAATCATGTTCTGAATATTTCGGAGTGACGTAAGGTCGATATTCTCCTTACACATTATTAGGATTAACTCTTCATCAAGAATATTATAAGAATCAGGAAGTACCAACAACATTGATAACATAAGAATAAGAGGAGCAACTTCAACATCAATTGTTCCATAAGAAGGGAAACAATGTAAATACTGCTAGCTTCTAAGAGTAGAGTATCTTTGGAAGCTCATTCATTGCATCATGTACAATCGGAGTCGTGCAAAATAAGGAAAGGGATAGCCTCACATACCTTGTATATACTTTCCCAACCTCAATCTACACAAATGTCACAACTCCTTAATCTACAATAAGAGAAACGACACTATCATTGCCGTTTAAGCGTCATAACTATTATGTATCGACCACAACCTATTTTACGATGAAACGGACAACACCTACCCTATTTATATGACTTCAAACAAGTCAAAATAATCACCAAACAGCCCAAAAAACTTAAATAATAATCATATTGAGCCTCCCAAAATAGTCCACACACAACCTAATCACTTCACACATAAGACGACCACGGTAGTCGTGTCAAACGACCCCGAAATGTTACAACGAACGACCAGATCACAACCATAAATATATATGGTGTTTCTACACACTCTTCCTCCTCCAAAACTCCACAAAACAGTAGTAAAACACGCAGCCCAACAACAACACAAAACAGTCCGCTACAAGTCAAATAACTCGAACTCACGGCTTCCGGTCACCGTACCGTGAGTTCTAACTATTAGGAAACATATTTATCAACCTTAATTGATATTTAAACACTTAAATACAGATATTAGACGTTTATTAACTATGAAGTACCTTCCAAAACTCTAACTACAAAGAAAAGGGAGAGGCGGTATAATGACACTTACGTCGTAGGGATCATTTTGATGTTATTGCTTCTCGATTTCATGCCCGGAATGATAATCTTCTTTGAAACCCTAGAAGATAGCTTGAGGTTATGTTTATGGGTGTTCTCTGGTAGTTTTATGCTGAATAATGAATAGAAATCTGACCTAAGGTTTATATATATCAAGTTTGGAAAAGTCAAAGAGGTGCTAGCTTGGCATCCTAGGATTCGTCCATCTTCCAACGCTTATATCTTTTTATCCTAATGTCGTATGAATGAACGGTTAAGAGTGTTGAAAAATAAATTCCAAGGCCTTAAATTTGGTATATTATATTTCCCAATAAGACCTCATATAGCACATGAAATGTATTGCTCAAAAAGCTCTAGTGATCCACCTACTTGTCACTTATGATGTCTGCGCAGTCTCGCGAAACTGCAAATATCTCTCTACTCCTACGTCGTATCGATGAACGGTTTAATGAATTGGAAACTAGACTCATAGATGTTAAATTTGGTTGTTATATCATCCAATAATTCCAATTATATTGGGATAAAATCTTAGTTACATTTGACCTAATTTTCAGCACATTATGAGTGTAACTTGTGAAGACCTTTGCCGACTTTTGTTCCACAACTTGCTTGACTTCAAAATGTAAACACAACTATCATACGATAAAAATTAACTCATAGCATAACCTCCTTATCATGTACTGAACCATAGTCTCACCCTAAAGTACATGGTATAACATTCTAAACTCGTCGACTTTTGACGAAACTTATTTTCTTCAATTGGTTTAGCTTCTAAGCTTTCCAACCCTCTTGGTACTCGTTATTCATGATCTTAAATATTTGTAACCTCCAATGTAACATGATTAACTTACTTTATATTCCATNATGTAATGAACCATAGTCTCACCCTAAAGTACATGTTATAACATTCCAAACTCGTCGACTTTTGACGAAACTTATTTTCTTCAATTGGTTTAGCTTCTAAGCTTTCCAACCCTCTTGGTACTCGTTATTCATGATCTTAAATATTTGTAACCTCCAATGTAACATGATTAACTTACTTTATATTCCATCAAATATAATCTTATTTCTGAGCTTACATCAATTGACTTACGATGTACTCTCACGTACGAAAACATGGGGTGTAACAAGAATTTTTTAAAAATCGGGATTGTGCCATTTCTCTCTCATATTTCATTTGGTTGAGGCGATTTTGGAGAGATTTTCAAGGGAGATTTCATCAGGGATCAGAGGTAAGTTGTTTATACTCATTTCTAAGGTTAAATACAAGATTGATGCATAAATTTGATATGGGAAATTGTAGGAAAATTGGGTTTTTTCNTTTCATATGCCATGGGCGATTTGGAGGAGCTTCAAGGAGAGGATTTCGTCAAGGATCGCAAGGTAAGTAATTTCTTCACGTTTTTGAATTTAATACAAGATAATTGCATAGATTTGGTAGTGGAAATTGAGGAAAATTTGGGAAATTTTTGAAGAAACCTAGAAAATGTAAATTTGGAATTTAGCCACGAATTTGAGTATGGGATGTAGAGTAAATTGCATGATTGAACTAGTAGAGCTATGGGTAGCATGTATCTTCAAGAATTTTGTATTTCCGGGCACGTGGACCCGAGGGCATTTTGGTCATTTCTCCGAGCAGGGTTGGGAAAGTATATAATCTGAATTTGTTGTGAGTATTAGGATGAATTTTCATTGCTTTGCCGTTATGTGGTAGTTTCGGAGCGTTGTGCGTTCGTTGGAGTCATCGGAGGGGCTTGGAAGCCGGTGTTGGAATTTCGGAACGAGGTAAGTCTCCTTTCTAACTTTGTGAGGGGGAATCGCCCCCCTAGGTGAATTAGTTCAATACATGCTATTGTCTTCGGGGGCTACGTACGCATGAGGTGACGGGAGTCCGTGCGTAGCTACTATTATGCCATGTCCGGGTAGCCTAGGACCCACTAGCATGCCTTATGTATGTACCTGTAACCCTGCATGTAATATTAAACTGCTAATATGATCGAAAACGTAATTGAATGTCTAAAAGAAAGCTAGAGCTCATATTGTTAACCTTCTAAAAAGAGAATTGTTTCCGTTGTGAATATATGTGTACCTGGACTGGGTTGTATCATGGAGTATCACTAAACTTGACAAATGAGTTTCAAAAACAAATATTTCAAAACCTATTTTTCATGTTTCTTTTAATAAAGATTTTACCACTTTCCTGAGAAAAACTGTTTTCTTGATAAAATACGAATTTATTATGTGGATATGTGTAACTTTGGGTGCCTGAGTCGCTTGAGTAATTCGCGAGAAAGAAGACCCTGTATTTGTGTATGTATTCATATGAGCACCTGAGTTTCATGTATGATTCGCGAGCAGGCTAGCCGTATTATGTTAACCGCGTCGCATGATCGATTCGCGAGCGGAGCAGATAGATGCATCTATGGTTCGAGCCGTTCGATCCTCGGCAGTGCACATTTTATTACTGTTGGTCCGCGTCGTTCGACCCTCGTGATTGCTTGCGCATGATATTTGCTGCGTAGTTGCTATGATATTTTCCTGATTACTGGCCTGAAATATTAAGTTGTCAATTGAAATGACAGAGATTTAAAGCTATTAAAAAGACTTTTGGAAGAAGTTGTTCCTTCCTGTCGATTTATTATTATTTGATTAAATCACCATGTTGATTAATCGTTAATATGACGAAGATATAAAGTGTTAACGTTAACGGAGTTGAAAGATATTTAAATCCTGTTTTATAAATTGCCTATGATAAAACCATGCTTAATGTCACTCTTAAATATTTTAAATGGACCTTTAGTAAGTGTCTAATTTGACCTCTCGTCACTACCTCTCTGAGGTTAGGCGGGCGACTTACTGAGTACACGTCGTTTTTGTACTCATGCTACACTTGCTGTGCATTTTATTGCACAGGTACTTTCATAGCAATGTGGAGGATTTGGAGACTTAGGTGAGATGCACCATCCGGAGGCGACCGCAGCTGACAGAGTCTCCTTCATACTGTATTTATTCATTTTAAATTTCCTTGTCCAGTTGTATTTCGGACATGCTTTGTACGATTGTATAAATTCTTAGAAATTGCTCATGTACTTGTGCCACCGGGTTCTAGGAGATGTATCGGGATGTAATTGCTTAAGTGAAATCTTTAAATCACCGTTTTTAATTAACAGACTCTTATTTGATTATCATGTAATAAAGTGAACGGAATTTTTTTTCATAAATATTAAAACCGGAAAGTTATTTCAATTAATTAATGATTTGGCTTGCCTGACTTTGTGTCCGGCGTCATCACGACCTTAGGGATTTTGGGTCGTGACAGGGTGTCACTAGTCATGAGCAACTACTGCAACTGTCTGTAAATATCAAGACTAACATAGTCTGGGATTAATCAAGTACAACTAAGGGAAGATAAAGGAGGAAAGTAGGGCTGCGATCGCCAGGCAGCTACCTTGCTAACTCCGAGAATCTGCGTCAGGAATAATCAACAACCTTGACTGGGTCCAGAAATGCCTGGATCTGCACACAAGGTGCAGGGAGTAATGTGAGTACGCCAACTCAGTAAGTAACAACAGTAAATAAAGACTGAGAAGTAGTGACGAGCAATAATGCAAGTAAAGTTCATATCACAAAAACTCAGTAAAATACGGCATGCTTTTAAAACCATAATTTGAATCAAATCAGCTCGTTTAAATCCAGTTCCAGTAAAATCATTTAAAGACATCTTTCAACAGTTTTCAAAACAAAGGCTCAATGCAAGGTGAACAAAACTGATGAAATCATAGTCATCCCCTCGGGCAACATCACTCATATACAGCCCCTCGGGCAAACCTCACAATCACTCGTATACAACCCCTCGGGCAAAACTCACCATCGCTCATGCCTCTCAATCACTCGCACTCGGCACTCGCACTCACACTCAGTAGGTACCCGCGCTTACTGGGGGCGTGTACAGACTCCAGAGGGGCTCCTTCAGGCCAAGCTCTATATCAAGCCAATCATGGCATAAATCAATTAGGCCCTCGGTCTATATCAAAATGCTACGGCGTGCAACCTGATCCCAAAATATCCTCACAAATCAGGCCCTCGGACTTACTCAGTCATAAACTTCTCAAGCCCCTTGGGCTCTCAATAAAACAAAGTACTCAACCCAAACAACAATTATATATGCATCAAAACAGAGTAATAGAGGCTGAGCTATGCAATAAATATATGACATGACTGAGTATGGATTTTCAATAAAAAAAAAAGAGAAGATAGCAATAAAAGACCTCTAAGGGTCCAAACAACACTGGTATTAGGCCTAAACATGGCATTCAACCCAATTTACAGAAATTCTTTCTAAAACACATGAGTATCAGGTAGTTTCAAAAAAATATGCAACGTTACAGTTGCTACGGGACGGACCAAGTCATAATCCCCAATGGTGCACGCCCACACGCCCGTCACCTAGCATGTGCGTCACCTCAAAATAGTCACATGACCCAAAATTCGGTGTTTCATACCCTCAGAACTAGATTTACAATCGTTACTTATCTCAAACAGATCAAATCCCTACTCCGCGATGCTCTTGCCCGTCGATTCAGCCTCCAAATGCGCTGAATCTATTCACAATTAGTATGCTAAAGGAATGAATTCCACAAGAAAACTATCACATTAGACCCAAACCCAAAATCGGCTCAAACTCGGCCCCCGGGCCCACATATAGAAATCCGACAAAAATTACAAAACTTGAAAGGACATTCACTCGCGAGTCCATACATACAAAATTTATAAAAATATGATACCGTTTGATCCCTCAAATCCTTCTATCAAACTCTCCAAAATCCTAAGCCCTAACCCCTCAGTTTCACCCCTAATTTCCACTAATTGGATGATAATACAATGGGAAAATACCATAGATAGGAGTATTAGAGCTCAAGCAAATTTCCTCACTGAAAACCCTTGAATCTCCCTTCAAAATCACTCCAAAAGATCCAAAAACGACTTGAAAATGGTGTAAATGACCCAAAATTCGCGAAGTGTTCTATTTATAGTTTCTGCCCAAGTCCTTCGCACCTGCGGTTTCGCATTTGCATAAAATACTCTGCACCTGCGAAAAGTCAGTAAAACCCCCAACTTCGCACCCGCGCTCCACATCCGCATATGCGCCCCTCGCAGGTGCGGAAAAGACCTCGCACCTGCACCACTGCTTGACTTTCTCACTTCCGCTTCTGCGGGCACCTATCCATATCTGCAGGGTCGCAGGTGCGCACACCCACTAGCACCTGCATTTCTCTCCAGTCCAACAAAAAATCTCGCACTTGCGCCTTACCCACCGCACCTGCGGTAACACCCTCCCAGGTGCGATTACACCATCAACAACAACCTTCAGCCAATTCCCAAATTTCAAACTTCGCCCGTTAACCTCCTGAAACACACCCGAGGCCCTCGGGACCTCAACCAATAATACCAACAAGTCATATTACCCCATACAAACTTAGTCGCACCTTCAAATTACTCAAAACAACATCAAAACACCAAATTACCCACGGATTCAAGCCTAAGAACTTCTAAACTTCCAAATTCCGCAAACAACGTTGAAAACTAACAAACCACGTCCGAATGACCACAAATTTTGTACACACGTCACAAATGACACTACGAACCTACTCCAACTTCCGGAATTCTATTCCAACCCTGATATCTAACTTTCCACTGCCGGCCAAAATCGCCAAATTTTCAACTTTCGCCAATTCAAGCCTAATTCTACCACGAACCTCCAAATTCCTTTCTGGACGCGCTCCTAAGTCCAAAATCACCTAACGGAGCTAACCGAACCATAAAAAATTTCGAGGTTGTTTACACTTAAGTCAACATCCAGTTGACTCTTCCAACTTAAGCTTCCTAATAAGAGACTAAGTGTCTCATTCCACTCCGAAACCACTGTGGACCCGAACCAACCAACCCGATACAATACAATACAACTAAAAAACAGATAAAGAAGCAGAAATGGGGGAAACGAGGCTATAACTCTCGAAATGACCGGCCAGATCGTTACAAAATGTTTGTACATTTTTCTTGGAATATACTAAAAAAAGAAAGAAAAAAAGTATACTATCAAGTTTTCAGAAAATATTAAACTGAAACAAGAAAAAATATATATACACTACTGATGCATATATTTTTCTGGAGTTAAGGTATCAAAAACAAAATATTTGATGTAAAAAAATTTCAGTTAGGATTTAAGTATGTAAAGTTCAAAGAAATAAGTTTAAAGGCATAATAATTTACCAGATCGTCGTAGTTGATGTATGAATCAATCATAACCACTTCAAATGTTGGATTATTCTCTTCTTAATTATCATCAGTAGAAGAATAAGATATGGCTCGTTTGGCAGAGGGAGAGACGTTCATAGTTAGGGTTTGTGTATTTTAAGTCTTTAGGGTTTGAGTATATGAGACTATATATATGGGGCCAGCCCAGTCCAAAAAAATATTTCAAACATCCTCTAAAATTTTGAATGCTAATTTTCACTCTTAAGTTTTTTCATCGTTCAATTTTGACAGCTTTGAATCCCATCGTTAGAATGCTAGTTACTTCGTTTTAATGCTAATTTCATCATTTTTTCATCCTAAATTTGAACCTAAGTAGTTATTTTTATTATCAAATATTAATGAATTAAGTTAAGTATTTTGCATATTTTGTCCACTTGTAATAGTCAATAGTTAATGACTAAAGTTGTTGTCATATGGCCTATGTTAATTACATAATTGTGATTCATAGTTATATTGACCGTTTATATAACAATTAATATATAATTTCATTCATTAAGGTCAAACGTATCAGTCAGTAGTTATTCATAGCAACCATGTAAGTCAAATGACTAAGGTTGTAGTCAATCATATAGCCTATGTAAATTACATCGTAATGATTCATAGTTATACTGACGTTTATATAATAACCAATATATAATTTCATTCATTAAGATCATACGTATCAACCACTAGTTATTCATAGCAACCATATAAGTCCATTGACTAAGGTTGGAGTCATATGGACTATGTTAAGTATAGCGCTGTGATTCATAGTTATATTGACCATTTATATAATAGTCGATATATAATTCTATTCATTTAGGTCATACGTATTAGTCACTAGTTATTCGTAGCAACCATATAAGTCCATTGACTAAGGTTTTAGTCATATGAAATATGTTAATAACATCGTTGTGATTCATAGTTATATTAGCCGTTTATATAATAGCCAATATGTATTCCATTCATTGAGGTCATATGTATCGGCCGCTAGTTACTCATAGCAACCATATAAGTCAATTGACTAAGGTTTTATTCATATGACCTATGTTAATTACATCGTTGTGATTCATAAATATATTGAACGTTTATATAATAGCCAATATATAATTTCATTCATTAAGGTCATACATATCGGCCACTAGTTATTCATAGTAACCATATAAGTCCATTGACTAAGTTGGAGTCATATGGCCTGTGCTAATTACATCATTGTGATGCATAGTTATATTGACCTTTTATATAATAGCCAATATATAATTTCATTCATTAAGGTCATATGGCCACTAGTTATTCATAGCAACCATATAAGTCCATTGACTAAGGTTTTAGTCATATGTCATATGTTAATTACATCATTGTGATTAATAGCTATACTGTTTATATAATAGCCAATATATAAATTTATTCATTAAGGTCATACGTATCGGCCACTAGTTACTCATAGCAACCATATAAGTCAATTGGCTAAAGTTTTAGTCATATGGCCTATGTTAATTATATCGTTGTGATTCATAGTTATATTGGCCGTTTATTGTAACGATCCGGCCGTTAGTTTTGAGAGTAATAACCCCGATCCCCTATTTACTGCTTTTCCTGTATCTTTTTATGCTTATGTGACTTGCCGGGAGGGTTTGTTGGTGGTTTTAGAGTGATTTGGGACACCTAGTCCCTAAAATGGAAGTTTAAGTTCTAGAATTTCGACCGTAGTTAGAACTGTGTGAAGACGACTTCAAAATAGAGTTTCGTTAGTTTTGTTAGCTCCGTTGGGTGATTTTGGACTTAGGAGCGTGTCCGGATTGTGTTTTGGAGGTCTGTAGCTGAATTAGGCTTGAAATGGCGAAAGATAAATTTTGGAGAAGTTTGACAGGAAGGAAACTTTTTGATATCAGGGCCGGATTCCGATTTCGAAAGTTGGAGTAGGTCCGTAATGTCAATTATGACTTGTGTGCAAAATTTTGGGGTCAATCGGATGTGATTTGATAGGTTTTGGCATCAGTTATAGAAGATTTTGATATGATTTGAGGGTTCGACTAAGTTTGTATGGTGTTATAGGACTTGTTGGTATGTTTGGTTGAAAACCCGGGGGCCTCGAGTGGATTCCGGGTGGTTAACGGATCAATTTGTACTTGTTGAAGTTGCAGAACTTCTGGTGTTTCCGGTTACTGGGTTCCTTCTTCGCGCTTGAAAAGAGGATTTGGAGACAGGAGAGGATTTGTACTTCACGTTTGCGATGAAGGTCCCGCGTTCACGAAGCTCTGAGGTAATAAGTCTACACGTTCGGGTCCCGCATTCGCGTAGAGAAATCTGGTCAACTGAGTCTCCAGGGAATTTGCCTACGCGTTCACAATGATGGTCCTGCGTTCGTGTAAGGTCGATGTAACGACCCGACTGGTCATTTTTGAGCTCTAGCACGTCGTTCAGCAGTTTGAGGTCATAAGCAGCTCCGTTTCAGGTATTATGACTTGTAGGCGTGGTCGGAAACGAGTTTCGGAAAGTTTAGAGTCAAATTGGAAAGAAAATTCTCATTTCAGAAGCCTTAAGTTGGAGAAATTGACCAAGATTGGTATTTTGAGTAAACAACCTCAGAATCAGGATTTAAAGGTTCCTACAGGTTTGTATGATGATTTCGGACTTGGGCGTATATCCGGATCGGGTTTTGGATAACCCGGGAGCATTTCGGCGTATATTGTGGAAGTCAGCATTTTGAAGAAAATTTCCTAAGTTTGGCTTGAAGCGCATTTCAGTGATATTGATGTCCGTTTGGAATTTTGAGTCTGTGAATAGCTCCGTATGGTGACTCCGGAGTTGGGAGCGCGGTCGAAAGTGAATTTGGATGTCCGTAGGTCATTTTGAAGTCATTGGGCTAAAGATAGAAATTTGAAGGTTTTTGAGAAATCCGACCGGAAGTGGAAATTTTGATATCGAGGTCGGAATGTGATTCCGAAAGTTGGAGCAGGTCTGTAATGTCAAATATGACTTGCGTGCAAAATTTTGGGTCAATCGGACGTGATTTGATAGGTTTCGGCATCGGATGTGGAAGTTTGAAATTTCAAAATTCATAAAGTTTGGATCTGGGTGCGATTCGTGGTTTCGACGTTGTTTTGATGTGATTTGAGGCCTCAAGAAAGTCCGTGGGATGTTATGGGACTGAGTCGCGTCATTGGACGGGGTCCCGGGGGCCTCGGGTGTGTTTCTGGGTGAGTTCGGATCATTTTTCTTTGTTTTGCTGCTGCTGTTTTCTGGTGTCACTGGTGTGCTATGCGATCGCGGCCCATAGTGTGCGATCGCGAGGAAGAAATTATGGGGGGATGGAAATTGGCCTGTGCGACTGCAGGGGGTGCAATGCGATCGCATAAGGGTGCGTTTGGAGCCTGTGAGGCGCTTGGCCTGTGCGAACGCAGGAGGGGGCATGCGAACACACATGAGGAAATCTAGGGCAGCATAGTTGGCCTATGCGATCGCAAAGCATTTCATGCGATCGCATAGAGGTTTTTTCTGGGCTGTGTGATCTATAAATGGGATTTTGGCAATTTCCTTCATTTGTTTCATTGATGTGAGCGATTTTGAGGAGCTTCAAGAGGGGTTTTCCACCAAGCATCACTAGGGAAGTAATTTCTTCATGTTTTTAAGATTAATACAAGGATTATACATGAATTAGACATGAAAATTGTGGAAAAATTGGGAAATTTTGAAGAAAAACCTAGAAATGGTATTTTGGATTTCTACCACGAATTTGAATATGAAATTTAGAGTAAATTGTATATTTGAACTAGTAAATGTCACGACCCAAATTCCAACTCAGGTCATGATGGCGCCCAACACCGGAGTCGGGCAAGCCAACATAAGTTTACTAGCGAGATTACTTTACTTATTTAAATATTAAAGTACTCGTCAAATTTTTGATTTAGAAATAATTTAAAGAAAACAGTCAAGTGATGCAACTTGATTAAATGAACTCAAAAGATCGTTTGGCAACATATGTAGCATAGCAAAATATTAGAAAACCAACTACGTGTGCCAAGACCTAGTGTCACAAGTCCACAGGCGACTAGTGGAATAAACAAAGTAGACAAAACAAATATACAACTGTCTGAAAGGGGTAGACAGAAATATCAAAAAAAAATAAAATAATGGAAACTCCACAGTGCTGCTGAGGAACGCCAGGAAGAGCAGCTCACCGTGTAGTCTAATCCAGAAAGTACCCTCACGATCGCGCTCCAGTATGATAACCAGATGCACCAGCCTCAGAACCTATACAATTAAGTACAGAAGCGTAGCATGAGTACATATAAACCAATATGTACCCAGTGAGTATCCCGTCTAAACTCGAAGAAGTAGTGACGAGAGGTAGACGTATTACTCACTAGGGTCATTAGCAATAATATAATTAAACAGAATTAATCAGTATTAGCAATTATGGAAATCAAGTAGACACGGAATATCAAGTATATGAACTACCATCTACCCGCAAGTGCCAAATAACAATTATAATAAAATTCCAAAGTCCCCTTTCACTTAGAACAATTCATTTGATAATAATAATAAGACTCTCAGTCAAATATATAGCATATAGTATGCCGAGGCGTACGGCCGAAGCAACGCAAAAATTAAATGTCCACTGCCGAAGGGTCGAATGGATCGAACCATAGATGCATCTATTACCCCACTCACGAATCTATCATGCGACGCGTTTGACATAATATAAGGCTACCCCGCCCATGAATCATACATGCGACACGGGTGCTCGTACACATACACAGAATTATCAGGAAATTCAGGAAATATAGAGTCTATACTTGGAAACAAGAATCAAGGCAACATCAAGATTTAAACGTAACCTTCTATTTTCTCATACTAGTTCAAGGAGAATAATCAACTAGGAATACATAAAGGGATACAAGTAAGGCACATAAGCATGCTTGTGAGTCCTAAAGACTACCCGACATAACATAGTAGTAGCTATGCACGGACTCTCGTCACCTCGTGCGTGCGTAGCCCCCGCAAATAAGGACAATTCAATCATTTATAATTACCTATGGGGACAATTCCCTCTTACAAGGTTATAAAGGAGACTCACCTCGTGCCGAAGCTACTTCTCGAACCAAAAACGCGCCCAAAACTCCAAACTCTACACCCGAGGACTCGAAACTAGTCAAATGTTATATAAATACATTAATATACACTCAAAAGTATGAAATTCTCTTATTAACTTAGCTAATTCATAATTCTTGAACAAATCCCAAAATACACCCCCAGGCCCACATGCTCGGATTTCGGAAATTTTTGAAGAAAACACTCACCCATAGCCTAAGGATCATTAATATATAGTTTTTGTATGATTTCATGGTGGAAAAGTGGTGAATTTCTCTAAAGTTCATTAACCCTAGGTTTCCACTCTAACCCTTATGGTTTACGCTAATTGGGTGTTAATCTACCTAAGATTGATGTAATAAACCAACATTTAAATGGAAATTACTTACCTCTTAGTAGCTAGGCCGAATACCCTCTTGTAAGCTCTCAAAATCGCCTATGGTGTGGAAGAAATGGTGAAGAATGGTTAAGTCCCACATTAAATGAGCTCACTGCCTTCAGTGACCTCGCACCTGCGGCTCGAGGACCACATCTACGGTCTCGCAGTTGCGAGCCAAGGCTCGCACCTGCGGAATTTGGCAAAGGGACTGGGGATCGCACCTGCGGAGGGGTTTCCGCACCAGCGGACCCGCTCCTGCGGAGAAGGGTCCGCACCTGCGCTCTGGGCCTTCTCCCTTATGGGTCGCACCTGCGAGGGCTTGACGCAGGGGAGGTCTCGCACCTGCGATCTGGGCAACCGCACCAGCGGTCACACCAAACCTGGTGCACCAGCAGCTGAAGCTGCTGGTTTTGGCCCTGTTTGGTGTCCGGGAGGCACCTGGGCCCACCCGATCCCCCGTGCAATTATACCAACAAGTCCTAAATCATATTACGGACTCGCACGAGCCTTCGGGACAAAACAACGCTAAAACTCAAAATCACTCCTCAAAACCCCTAGAATCAAACTTAAGAATTTTCAAGTTCTTGAATTCAGTTTCAATTCGCCGAACTAACCTATATTACTTGGAATGACACCAAATTTTGCAAGAAAGTCATAAATGACATAACAGAACTATTCCCGGTCTCGGAATTCCGTTCGGACCTTGATAACACAAAAACACGTTCCAAACCAAATTATGAACTTAAGGAAGCTCTATTTTTGCTATTTGGCGTCGAAACGCTCCCGGGTCGTCCAAAACCCATTCCGGACATACGCACAAGTCCGAAATCATCATACGAAGCTACTGGAATCAAAAAACTCGTTTCCGAGTTCGTTTACTCAAAATGTTGACCGAAGTCAAACTTGGCCTTAAAAGCCAATCTTAAGGAACCAAGCGTTCCTATATTACTCTATACACTTTCGAATCCCGAAGCACCCGTACCGGCAAGTCATGAATCACTGAAAGCCGCTACGAGAAGTCTTATTTTGGGGAACGGGGTCCGAATACGTAAAACGACCGGTCGAGTCATTACATTCGACACCTCTTAAACAAACGTTCTTCCTCGAACGGGTCTAGAATCATACCTGAAGTGCTGAATAAGTGTGGATTCTGCTCCGCATGTCCTCCTGGGACTCCCAAGTTGCCTCCTCAACTGATTGGCCCCTTCACTGGACCTTCACCGTAGAAACTCTCTTGGATCTTAACTGGCGGTCCTGTCTGTCAATAATGGCCACTGGCTCCTCCTCGTAGCCCAACCTCTCATCCAACTGAATATTGCTGAAATCAACCAAGTGAGAGAAGTCGGCGTGATATCTCCGGAGCATGGATACATGAAAGACCGAATGGACTCCTGATAAGATGGGAGGTAGAGCAAGCTCATATGCAACCTCTCCAACACGCCTCAATACCTCGAAAGGACCTATAAACCTCGGGCTCAGCTTGCCCTTTTTCCCGAATCTCATAATGCCCTTCATCAGCGAAACCTTCAGCAGAACCTTATCTCC
The DNA here is from genome assembly GCA_005239525.1 of Nicotiana knightiana. NCBI lineage: Eukaryota > Viridiplantae > Streptophyta > Magnoliopsida > Solanales > Solanaceae > Nicotiana > Nicotiana knightiana. The sequence continues at coordinate 3,987 of ML409590.1, read as the reverse complement.
CTCCATAAATGACACATCACGTGCCCTCTGATCCGCGTAATTCTTCTGTCCTGACTGTGCTGTGCGGAGCCTCTCCTGAATCAACTTCAACTTCTCCAAGGCATCTCTCACCAGGTCCGTGCCATATAACTTAGCCTCTCCAGGCTCAAACCACCCGATAGGAGAACGACATCGCCGACCATATAAAGCTTCAAATGGAGCCATCTCGATGCTGGAATGATAACTATTATTGTAAGCAAACTCAGCCAATGGCAAGAACTGGTCCCACTGACCCCCAAAATCAATCACACATGCTCTGAGCATGTCCTCCAATATCTGAACTGTACGCTCCGACTGACCATCAGTCTGCGGATGAAATGCTGTGCTGAGGTCTATCTGAGTACCCATCCCTCTGTGCAATGCTCTTCAGAAGTGCGAGGTGAACTGAGGAACTCGATATGATATAATGGATACCGGCACACCATGCAACCGGACTATCTCTCGAATGTAAATCTGGGCTAGCCTCTCAAAAGTATAAGTAGTATCCACAGGAATAAAATGCGCCGATTTGGTCAATCTATCCACAATGACCCAAACCACGTCAACCTTCTGCAAGGTCCGAGGCAACCTAACCACGAAGTCCATAGTGATGCGCTCCCACTTCTACTCAGGAATGGACATCTGCTGAAGTAGGCCTCCTGGCCTCTGGTGCTCATACTTAACCTGCTGGCAGTTAAGACACCTAGCCACATACTCCACAATGTCTTTCTTCATCCGCCTCCACTAGAAATGCTGCTTCTGATCACGATACATCTTCGTAGCACCAGGATGAACAGAATATCGCGAACTGCGTGCCTCTTCTAGAGTCCTCTACCTCAAGCTATCAACATTAGGAACACACAAACGACCCTGAAGTCTCAGAACACCATCCTCGCCAATAGTAACCTCCTTGCCACCACCCTGAACCACTGTATCCCGTAGCTCTGCCAAGCGTGGATCATCATACTGTCGAGCCTTAATCTCCCCCAATTACGAAGACTGAGCAACTACATGTGAAAGAACTCGACGAGGCTCTGAAAGATCTAATCTCACCAAGCGATTAGCTAAGTACTGAATGTCCAAGGCTAGAGGTCTCTCCTCCGCTGCAATGTAAGCCAAACTACCCATACTCTCCGCCTTCTTGCTCAAGGCAACTGCTACTACATTCGCCTTGCCCGGATGATAAAGGATGGTGATGTCATAATCCTTCAGGAACTCAAGCCACATGCACTGCCTCAAATTAAGATCCCTCTGCTTGAACAAGTGCTGAAAGCTGCGGTGGTCTGTATAAACCTCACAAGACACCCCATACAAGTAATGCCTCCAAATCTTAAGAGCATGAACAATCGTTGCCAACTCCAAATCGTGCACCGGATAATTCTTCTCATGAACCTTCAGCTGGCGTGAAGCATAAGCAATAACTCTCCCTTCCTGCATCAACACACACCCCAAGACAACACGTGACACAATACACTGTATACATCCCAGAACCGGAAGGCAATACCAGAACTGGTGCTGAGGTCAATGCTGTCTTGAGCTTCTGAAATCTCGCCTCACACTCGTCGGACCACCGAAATGGAGCATTCTTCTGAGTCAATCTAGTCAACAGGGCTGCAATGGATGAAAAACCCTCCACAAATCACCGATAGTAGCTTGCTAGACCCAAGAAACTCCTGATCTCTGTAGCTGTAGTAGGACGTGGCCAAGCCTGAACTGCCTCAATCTTCTTAGGATCAACCTTGATACCCTCTCCGAATACTACATGTCCCAAGAATACCACGGAATCCAACCAAAACTCACACTTGGAGAACTTAGCATGTAACTTCTGTTCTCGCAAAGTCTGGAGCACAACTCTCAAATGCTACTCGTGCTCTCCCAGGCTACGTGAGTAAATCAAAATGTCATCAATGAAGACGATGACAAAATAATCAATATACGGCCTGAACACCCTATTCATCAAGTCCATAAATGCTGCTAGGGCATTAGTCAAGCCAAAGGACATCACCAGGAATTCATAGTGGCCATATCTCGTATGAAAAGCAGTCTTCAGAACATCTGAGGCCCGAATCTTCAACTGATGATATCCCGATCTCAAGTCTATCTTAGAAAACACCCTGGCACCCTGCAACTGGTCAAACAAATCATCAATGCGCGGCAATGGATACTTGTTCTTGATGGTGACCTTGTTCAGCTGGCGGTAATCAATACACATCCGCATGGACCCATCCTTCTTCTTCACGAATAGAACTGGAGCACCCCACGGTGATACACTCGGTCTGATAAACCTCTTAGCCAACAATTCCTCTATCTGCTCCTTCAACTCCTTCAACTCCTTAGGAGCCATACGGTACATGGGAATGGAAATAGGCTGAGTATCTGGAGCTAAATCAATGCAGAAATCAATATCACAATTCGGAGGCATGCCTGGAAGGTCTGAAGGGAATACATCAGCAAACTCTCGAACAAATGGCACTGAATCAATCGTCGGAGACTCGGCGGTGGTATCCCGCACATAAGCAAGATACGCCAAACAACCCTTCTCGACCATATGTCGAGCCTTCAGGAAGGAAATAACTCTACTGGCTGCACTAACCGAGGAACCTCTCCACTCCAGCCTAGGCAACTCAGGCATGGCCAAAGTAACCGTCTTGGCATGGCAATCCAAGATGGCATGATGAGGGGATAGCCAATCCATGCCCATNCATATCGAGCAATAGGAGGTCCGCTCTAGTCTCGAACCCACAGAATGTGATCACACAAGACCGATAAATCCGGTCTACCACTACAGAATCACCAACGGGAGTGGATACATATATAGGAGAACCCAAGGACTCACGAGGAGTATCCAGAAAACAAGCAAACAAGGCTGACACATATGAATAAGTAGATCCTGGGTCAAATAGCACTGATGCCTCTCTACCACATACTGAAATAATACTTGTGATCACGGCATCTGAGGCCACTGCATCTTCTTGGGCCGGAATAGCATAGAATCTGGTTGGAGTACCTGAAGACTGACCTCCGGTGGACTGAATAGGAGCTAGCTGAGCTCCCCCTGCCTGGACTCCACCTCTGGGACGACCTTTACCAGCCTGCCCTCCACCTCTAGGTGGACGGGGCGCCGGTGCTGAGAATGCGGGCAGGTAACTCTGCTGAACAGCCTGCCCCTAAGCCTGGGACAAGTCCTCCTCTTATGGCCTGAATCCCCACACTCATAACACCTCACTGGAGGCATGGCCTTCTACCCTGAAGAAGACCCCTGAATAGCTGGGGGACGATGAGAACTCTCTGGCATGGCACTGAAGTAAGGACTAGGAGACCCCTGATGACCTGAATACCCGCCGGAGGGACCCTGAATAGCTTGTGGGCGGTAAGAACTCTCCGGCATGGCGCTAAAATAAGGTCTCACTGGAGCACCACGAGGAGGTGGTTGAGGAGCTGAATATGGAGGCCTACTGGGCTGGCCTCTACCGAACTGACCTCTACCCCTGACTGGGGCACCTCTGAAATCTCCAGAAAATCTAGCTCTCTTGTCTTGCTGATCCTGCTCTCTGCTCCTCGATCGTTAACCCTCAATCCAACGAGCTATCTCGACAACAAGCTGATAAGGAGTACCCATCTCCACCTCTCGGGCCATGTTGGCCCTAATACCTGAGTGTAGCCCAGCTACAAACCTCCGCACTCTCTCGGCATCAGTAGGAAGAATCATAAGGGCATGGGCAGGACAACTCTGAAAACCTGGCCTCGTAGTTTGTCATNCTGTCCAGGAACAACTGAGTGAACTGCTCCCATGTGATAGTAGGGGAACCTGCTGGCCTACCAAGGATAAATGACTGCCACCATCTGCGGGCCCTGCCCTCTAGCTGGAAAGTAGTGAAGTCAACTCCATGGGACTCCAAAATCTTTATGTTGTGTAGTCTGTCCCTGCACCTATCAATAAAGTCCTGGGCATCCTCGCCTTTCTCACCT
>ML409588.1:25914-48137 GCA_005239525.1 Nicotiana knightiana | reverse complement strand
AATTGATTTTGAGTTTTCTTGACAAATGAGGTGAACATATCAAATGCTTCATCCTTAGATGCCAGGAATAAGGTCCAAGTGAACCTTGAAAAATCATCAACTAGCACCATCACATATCTCTTACCACCTCTACTTAAAGTTCTCATAGGACCGCATAGATCCATATGAACCAGTTCCAACGTCCTGGTGGTACTGACCATTTTCTTACTTTTGAAAGAGACCTTACCTGCTTCTCCCTGGCACATGCCTCACAAAATTTGTCTTCCTTGAACTTAAATGTTTGGAAGTCCTACCACTAAGTCCTTAGAGACTAGTTTGTTAAGCTGAGTTAGACTTGCATGACCAAGTCGTTTGTGCCACAGGAGGGGATCACTGTCCAACACACTTAGACAAGTGAGTTCATTTTCAGACAATGTGGACAAATCTATGACATAGATGTTATTCATTCTTTTTCCCTGCAAAACAATCTTGTCAGTAAGCAGGTTAATCACAAAACATTTTATCGAAGTAAAAGCAACCAGGTTATCTCTGTCATATAGTTGTGATACACTGATCAGACTATATTTCTGGCCATCTATTAGATACACATATTCAATAGATCGTGTATCATCCTTACCTACCTTACCAACCCCAATGATTTTACCTTTCTTTCCGTTTCCAAAGGAGACATTTCCTCCTTTGAAAGTGAAAGGAACTGTTCCATGTTCCCAGTCATATACTTTGAGCAGCCACTATCTAAGTACCAAATTTGGATGCCTCCTCTCACTTGAACCTACAAAAGTAATAAAAGGTTAGTCTTAAGAGCCCAAACTAGTTTGGGTCCTTTTCTATGAGAGAATGGATGAATCAAATTTTTCCTGGCCCAATTTGGCAGCCAATTTTTTCCTTTTACAAACCTCTCATTTTTTTGACTGGCCTGTTCTTTTGCAGTACACTCATATTTGTAGGGTCCAGTCTTACCACAATGGGTGCAGATTTTATTCTCATGAAGAGTGAGGTACTTATTTTTGGTATCCCACTTGGGCAATTGACTTCCAAAGCCAATCCCTCTCCTGTTGCCACTATGATTCTTTTGAAGCCATATCAGGGCGTCTGAGGATTTATTCCATTTACAGGTTCGATCTAATTCATGTTTGACTTTGCCAAGATCTTCTTTAAGAGATCTTATCTGCTCATCCTTGGCACACATTTTATCTTTCAGTTTACCTAAGTCTTCATCTAACACAACATGAGAGTGATCAACTACCTTTTTACTGGATCCTAGTCTTAACTTTAAGTTTTCAGATTTTAGCTCTAGAATCTCAGTTTCGAGTGGATGAACCTGGTTCATCAAGACAGTGTTTTTCTTTTCAGATTCACTGACCCTTATTTCCAGGTCCATGCATTTTGCTTTTAGCATTGCACACTCTTTAGATAGTTGATCCTTCTCTTTGGTTGTTTCCTCAGAATCATCTATGAAGTCAATTAGTAACTAAGAGAGTTTCTCCTTAGATAAAAACTTTATTTTAGTTTTAAGTTGTGAGATACTTACCTCTGGTTCATCATAAGTCTCCTCATCAGATTCTCCAATTTCCATGAGAGCCTGATCTTCAGTCTCCCCATCTTCTGATTCTTCATATGAACTTTCCCCCCAAGCAACAACCATAGCCTTTGTTGTGTTTGTCTTGGGTTGAACCTGTTCCTTCCTCCTGTTCCTTCTCTCATATTTTTCCTTCCTCCATTCTACTTCCCACTGAGGGCAGTTTTTGATGAGATGATCAGTCTTTCCACACTTTTAGCATCCCTCATTACCTGACCTTTCTGGTGTCTTTACCTTGTTGAAGTTTCCTCCCNTAGCATCCCTCATTAGCTGACCTTTCTGGTGCCTTTGCCTTGTTGAAGTTTCCTCCCCTGGAGATGCCCTTTTTCCTCATGAGAAAGTTTCTGAATTCTTTGGTAATCAGGGCCATCTCATCCTCCTCCAGATCAGCTCCCTCACTGATCCTCAGTGCTAGACTTCTCTCCTTCTTTGGGGCATCCATCTTCATGGTTTGCCTTCTGAGTTCATAAGCAGTGAGGTTTCCAATCAACTCATCCAGTCTAAGGGTTGCCATATTTTTGGATTCCTGGATAGCAGTGATCTTGCTTTCCCAGGAGATAGGCAGAACCCTTGTCAAGATCTTCTCTACCTTGTCTTCTTCAAGTATGATTCTTCCAAGAGACTTGAGTTCATTTGTCAAGGTTGTGAACCTTGTGTACATTTCCTGAATTGTCTCTCCTTCTTTCATAGTGATGTTTGTATACTGAGAGTACAGTAGTGTACCTCTAGACCTCTTCACTTGAGTTGTTCCTTCATGGGCTACTTGTAGAGTATCCTAGATTTCCTTGGCAANCAGTTTTCTTCATTGTTGCAAGTGGTCCATTAGTGACTATGTCCCAGAGTTCATAGTCCTCTCCGATAAGATGGTCCTTCATTCTATTCTTCCACCAAGAATAGTACTGGCCATTGAAGAGTGGTGGCCTTGCAATTGATTGACCTTCCCAGTTCACAGGTGGTGCACTCATATTGATCTTTTCCAAGGTGTTAGCATTTTCAAGGATAACCTGCTCTGATACCAATTGATTTTTTAGACGTCAATACCACACAATATTATAAGCTAATTGTGCAGTACCCAATTTCCGAGTGTTGTCTAATAAGAAGAACCCGATTCTTCTTGGTGTACTACTTACTACTATTTGCGAAATATTAAAGTAGTAAAGTAAAGACACAGATAATTTACGTGGAAAACATCTGGCTCAAAAGGTAAGAAAAACCACGATCTACTCCTCAGTAGGATTTTCTCAAACACTTCACTAAAAACTCTGAGCCAAACGGAATTACAAAATAAAATCTTTTATAATCCTAGGACTAACTCTAATCCTCTTTGTATCAACTAGCCTCTAGCTAATTTCTACAGACTTCAAGCTAATTCTAACTTGAACAATGTGTACCTATTACAATTGCTTCTTATAAAGCTGACAAGATACAGTGTTAAAACTCCTACTACAACCAACTAGACTCACTGATAAACAGATGGAACTGTTTCTTCTAGTTGAACTATAGCCTTTGCACAATACTTCTGCTTGCAAATATCTGGGAATTTTGCTTTCAAAACTTGATTCAATTTAGTCTTTGTGCGTCAATTCTTTCAGCAGTAATACTTTGAGTATTTATAGAGTCAGTTGTTGATTCCATGGTTTATTTATGATCCAACTCTACTTGAGTAAACGAGTTCAAATATAACTCAACTTCCTTCCTTTATTTCTGTCCTAGCTGAATTCAACTTCTGTCATCTTCATCAGTTTGCAATCTTTTCGTATTAGGAGACATCCTCTTAATTCTTCGATACTCAGCAATCAATGATATCTCCTATGCTTGTATGATTCTTATGCCAACTGCTCCGTTCAGGTGTGTATGCTTTGGTGGACCTGGTTCAACTTGTCAACATTTGTCAATCTTCAAAACACATTTAGTGACATGGGCCAACAAGAAGGATGGGGTAAGAGCTGAGCTTTAGATATGGGAGAGAGATTATGAAATTCTCGAAGAGGCGGCAGTTGTCGATGTTAGTTGGGTGTACATGAATTCTCGCCTCGATAGATTGACGGACATGAGTCAGGGAGATTTCGACCTTAATGCTGAAATTGTTAAGATCAAAGAAGCCATGGAAAAGTCTCAACAAGGTTTGGATCTTTCCCCGCCTGAAGGTGAGACTCCTGTTGTCCAAGCCTCTTCATCCCAAGCTGCTTTTACTCCTTCTGTTGATGAAGAAGTCAATCACCCTCCTCAAGAAGATTAAGATGTTGATTCACCCCTTCTTCTTTTTTATCTTTGTCTTAATTGGTGGTTACCCCCAGTCTCATCGGGGGTAAATTTGGATCTCTCTAAAGTCCCCAAATGACAACTTAGGGGCACCTCAATGTATATAAAAAATCTATACGACTAAGTATAAGTTAATATTTAGTTTTTACTTATCCGTTTTAATATATTAACGCAAGTATGACTTTTGTTTTCCGTTGAGTTTCTGTTCTACTCTTTAAGTCTTTTGCATGCTTTATTTTTCGAGATTTTAGTTGTACCTCTGAGTTTTGCATATAGAATGCTTTATATTACTCGCACCTTTTTGTAATAGGCACGGCGACATATAAAATGTGTGCCTTTTTGTAGTAGGCATAATTTGTGAAAGAGGGCCCTTTCTGATCGTCACTTAACGAAGAAGACGTCTCAACTTCATAAAGGTGTAATAATGCAATAGAGTGATAGGAATTTTTCACCTGTTTAAGAATGTTTCTGAGGAAAGTTTTTTTTTGTTTGGACTTTCACAACATTTTACATATGTTTGATTATCGTCTAAAACTCATGTTGCAACTGTTTTCTTTTAACAGATTTGATATACACTTGTATTTCGTAACTGTTTTCTGTATTTAACAGTTTTTTCGAGTTAGTACAAGAGGGAAACTATTTTTCGTTCCTAACAGTTTTTATTAAATTGGGGTTTTCACCCATAACTTTTTTGTTGACAACAGTTTTCAATAAGCACGAGGGAAATGCTCTTACATCCATACTGTTTTACAGTTTTTTGAACAAGTACAAGGATTTGATGTTTCATCTGTAACTGTTTTATTTGATAACATTTTTCTATATGAGTACAAAGATTTCGTAACTATTTTTAGTTACAACAGTTTTGAATGAGTACAATGATGATAATCTTTTATCCATAATTGTTTTGAATAAGTACAAAGATGTGCATTTCTTCCTCGTAGCTAACATTTTTCCTTTTAACCTAAACATGTTCGAAGGTTTTTTGGATTAGGCTTTGTGTTCGAGTCTTTGGCTCTTTCGATTTTTCTCATATCACTTGGCTTGCTGGATAGATGGATCTTCAGGCTCTAGCTTTGACTTTTTGATAGTCTTTATTGCTTCGTTTTTGCCTTCCATACTGTATAGTCCCCCAAGTGTTTGAGCTTTGAAGAATGAAATCTCGAGCACTTGACTATTCCTTCCTTGTGGTCCTTTTCCTGAAAAGGAAAAATATACGGGACTCGAAGGAATATAATTTTTAGATGATGACTGCTTAACCCTTTAAAACATCCATCAAAAAGTGCAACCCTAGACTGGGGATTTAGTTATTTCCTCGCGTCTTTGCAGGTCTAATATCATCATCTGGTGATGGGTTAGCTTTATGCCTATCATCTAAAAAGGTAGTAAAATTTCAAATGTTCACAATAAAATTGAACGTGTGATACCTGACCGGGGATACTTCTTTTCCTTAAAAGTAGTACTTATTCAAGTGAATGGCATTCCAACTTGTTGGTAGGATTCTGTTTTCCATAGCTTCCAACTCGTAGGCACCCTTCCAGCTATGCCTCGGATTTTGTGGGGTCCTTCCCAGTTTGGATTTAGCTTTCCTGCGCCTGCTTCTTTCGTTGATTGAAAGACTTTTTTGAGGACGAAGCCACCAATCTTGAAGTACCTGAGATGAGATTTATGGTTGTAATAACGCTCTATGATTTGTTTTTGAGCTGCCATCCGTATCAGTGTTGCTTGTCTCCGTGGTTCGAGCAGGTCCAGATTGGTCCTTAATTCATCGTCGTTTGCTTCCTCCGCGGCTGTTGTAAACCTTAAGCTTGGTTCGCCAATCACTACAGGTATTAAGGCTTCTAAGCCATGAACAATCGCGAATGGAGTTTCCTCCCATGGTTGTTTCCACTGGTAACTCATCAGGCCAGTTTCCTTTGGCTCTATCTAGCCGTTTCTTCAGATTTTTGATGATGACTTTATTCGTCGACTCAGCCTGACCGTTAGCCACGGGATGGTATGGAGTTGAAGTGATCCGTTTAATTTTCCAGCTTTCGAAGAATTCTGTGATTTGGGAGCCTATGAATTGTGGGCCATTATCACACACGATCTCCTTCGGTATCCCAAAGCGGCATATTACGTTTCGCCATAAGAAACTTTTAACTTCCTTTTCTCGCACCTGTTTGAACGCTTCTACCTCTACCCATTTTGTAAAATAGTCAGTTAGCACGAGCAAAAACCGTACCTGTCCTTTAGCTGTGGGAAGAGGTCCCACTATGTCCATCCCCCATTTCATGAAGGGTCATAGGGATATTATAGGATGTAATAATTCGCTAGTCGATGCATGTTATTGGCAAACCTTTGGCACCTGTCACATTTGGATACGAAGTCCTCGGCCTCTTCTTCCATCTTAGGCCAATAATATCCAACTCTGATTAAGGTTTTCACTAAGGATCTCTCCCCTGAGTGATTTCCACAGTGTCTTTCGTGGACTTCTTTCATCACAAACTCCGTTTGATTAGGTCCGAGGCATTTTTCTAGGGGCCCTCCGAACATTTTGCGATATAACGAGTTGCAAATGAGGCAGTACCGTGCAGCTTTGCGGCGAAGTGCTTGAGCTATTTTCTGGTCTTCATGTACGGTGCCATTCTGTAAAAAATTTAGGACTTCGTTTCTCCAATCCCAAGTTAAATTGTTGAAAGTTACCTCATCTCTGTCCTGGTCGATCGTTGAATGGAATAGATGAACGACAATTGCATTATCCTTGTTTGTTACTTCCGTGACTGCTGCGAGGTTAGCTAATGCATCTGCTTCAGCATTTTTCTCTCTAGATATTTGTACTACCTTCCATGTTTTGAACTGTCTCACAAGCTCTCGTGCCTTTTCCAATATTGTAGCATCCGAGTATCTCGAGCGATGTAAGTCCCCTGCATCTGATTTACTACAAGTTAGGAATCGCTTTTGATCACGATTTGCTCGATTGAAATCTCTCGTGCAAGTTCTAATCCTGCAATAATAGCTTTGCACTCTGCCTCATTGTTAGTTATAGGATAACATTTGATAGCCTGCCTTGTCTTTTCACCCGTGGATGATATTAAGACTATGCCTAAGTCGGCACCTTTTATATTGGAAGAACCATCGGTAAATAGGGTCTATAGACCCGGATTAACACCGTTGAAGAGTTGTAACTCATTCCCCACTTCAAGGACAATGCTATTACTAAAATCAGCGACAAAATCAGCTAAGATTTGAGACTTGATTGCAGTCCTAGGCCGATATATTATTTCATGCTCACTTAATTCTATGGCCCACTTGGCTAATCTTCCTGATAGTTCTTGTTTATGCCGTATGTTTCTTAATGGATACGAGGTCACAATTATGATTGGATGACACTGAAAGTATGACCTTAATTTTCTAGATGTCATGATTAGAGCTAAGGCTAACTTTTCTAGATGAGGATATCTAGTTTCAGCATCCAGTAATATCTTGCTTACATAATAAATAGGAGATTGTTTACCTTTATGCTCCCTTACCAATACTACACTTACAGCAATTTTCGAGACAGCAAGGTAGACGTATAGCCGCTCCCCCTCCTTCGGCTTTGACAACAACGGAGGTTTTGATAGGTAAGCCTTTAGGTCTTTGAGAGCCTATTGACATTATTCAGTCCATTCGAACCGGCTTTGCTTTTTGAGAACTGCAAAGAATTTGAAACTTTTATCGGAAGATTTGGAAATAAATCTTCCTAAGGCTGCAATTCTTCCTGTTAGTCTTTGAACTTCTTTTTTATCTATAAGTACATCAGGTATTTCTTCTATAGCCTTAATTTGATCAGGATTTACCTATATTCCCCTGTTTGATACAAGGAAACCCAAGAATTTACCTAATTCCATGCCAAAAGCGCATTTTTCTGGATTAAGTTTATATTATACCTACGTAAAATGTCAAAGGTAATAGAGAGGTGCTGGAAATGGTTTTCCACCCGTGTTGATTTTACCAGCATGTCATCAATGTAAACTTCCATTATTTTTCCTAGATGTTCCTGGAACATCTTTCTCACTAGCCTTTGATATGTGGCTCCAGTATTTTTTAAGACACAAGTTATGACTTTATAACAATAAGTCCCCCTGCTTGTAATAAAGGAGGTTTTTTCCTCGTCTAAGGGATCTATTTTACTATGGTTATAACCAGAATATGCATCTAGAAAGCTTAACAATTCATGACCTACGGTGGCATCAATCATTTGATCTATATGTGGTAATGGGAATGAATCTTTGGGGCATTCTTTATTTAAGTCAGTATAATCTACGCATACTCTCCCTTTTCCATTATTTTTAGGTACTACCACTGTGGTAGCTAGCCAGTTAGGGTACAGTTACCTCTCGTATTGAACCAATCTTTAAGAGTTTCGGTACCTCTTCGTCAATCACTTGGTTCTTGAGTGGTCCTTGCTTTCTTTTCTTCTCTTCGACCGGGAATCAGCCTCGTGCCTATGTACACTTTCTGTTCAGGCTTTCGTTCAGACAATGGAACAACTTTGAGTTCTTCCGTAGTTGTTTTGATGTGCTCGTTTTCCTCCGGTTCATGAATGACGTACGGTCTGGAATCCACATCTGTGTGGTCCAATGCCTCTTTCACTTTCTCGTAAGTATTTTCTTTCGTACCTGTTTCAGCAGTAATACCTTCTGTCCCTATTTGGGTAGTAATTTCTTCCATGCCTGTTTGGGCGGTGTCACCTGCTTGGGAGACTTACTTATCCCTTGATTCTTTGACCTCTACTTTTTTTGTTGTAGTGTTCCAAGGAATTTATATTTCTCGCGGTTTGCTGATCGCCTCTAATTTGCTGAATCCCCCATTCAGAGGGGAATTTAATTACCTGATGCAAGGTGGAAGGTATTGCTTTCATGTCGTGGATCCATGGCCTTCCCACGATTACGTTATAAGCCATGTCAGTATCGATGACTTGGAACCTAGTACTTTTGATCACTCTCTCAGCATAAGTTCTAAGTTCAATTTCTCCTTTTGTTATAACCGTAGAGTTATCAAACCATGATATGGCTCGTGCCCTTGAGATTACTTGATTCCCCAATAGCATTTCTTCCACGACTCTTAGAAAAATGATATTGACTGAACTACCTGGATCAATCAACACTCATTTTACGTTAGTGTCATGAATAAGTAAAGATATTACCAGAGCATAGTTGTGAGGAAGCACTAATCTGCCGATATCTGCATCATCGAAGGTTATATCGTCTACTTCCAGATTTTCACGAACCCATTATCCGTGTGTAATTGTGAACTTCGTGGTCGTCTTGCAGACCACTCCGTTTACTTCTTCACCTCTGTGTATCATGTTGACGGTTCGTTTTGTAAATGGAGGTTTTGGGGGCTCCTGCTTGTTCTTCATGTATGCCTGTTTACCTTTTTCACTGAACAATTCTGTCAAGTAGCCCTGTTTCAATAATTGTTCCACCTCACCTTGCAAAAATCTGCAATCTGCAGTTCTGTGTCCATGATCATTATAGAATTCACACCTGAGATCTGGGTTCCTCTTATTCAGATTCGACCTCATCTCTTTGGGCCATCGAACTTTATCACCCAAATTTCTTAACACTGAAATTATTTTAGAGGTACTTACATTAAAGGTATGATCCCCAATTCGCGCATTACCTCTAGGTCGTTGATCTTGATCCCTTCTGGATCTATATGAGGACAAGCCCGCATCTCTGCTTAGTGGTCCATAATCTGACCTGATGTTTTCGAACCTGGGACGAGTTTCACATCCCGATGGTCCCAAGTAAGGATCGTACCTGTTTTTACCCGATCTCCTGTCTGATTCTGAACGTCTGGATCTGGTATAATCTTCCTCTTTCGGACGAGCAATGGTATCTTCTTCTATTCGAGGTTTAGTACTATACCTGTTATAAACATCGTTCCACGTTGTAGCTGGGAATTCTCTCAAGCTTTCCTTGAGTCTTCTCGTGGCTTCTGAGCTTTTGTCATTTAGATTACTTGCGAATGCCATGGCTGCCCAATTATCAGGCACCCTTGGTAGTTGCATTCTTTCTCGTTGAAACCTGTCTACAAATTCACGAAGTAGTTCCGTGTCTCCTTGTTTTATTTTAAAGATGTCCTCCATCCTTTTCTCGACTTTTTGCGCACCGGAGTGTGCCTTTATGAAAGAATCTGCAAGCTCAGCAAAAGAATCAATAGAGTTTTCAGGGAGAAGAGAATACCAGGTTAGCGCCCCTTTGGTAAGTGTTTCTCCAAATTTTTTAACTAGGACCGACTCAATTTCTTGTTTTGTTAAGTCGTTGCCCTTCACTCCGGTGGTAAAAGCAGTTACATGGTCGCGTGGGTCGGTTGTCCCGTCATATTTAGATACGTCAGGCATTTTAAACTTCTTTGTAATGGGTACGGGTGATGCGCTTGGTTTCCAAGGTTGTTGAGAATATCTATCAACGTCAATGCCTTTGATAACAGGTGGTACTCCAGGAATTTGTTTGATTCAATCATTTTGTTCCTTCACCTGTTTCTGCAAAGTGAGTAATAAAGTCTGTAATTCAGAGTTATTAGACATACCTGGTCTCGCTTCGAGAGATTCATTAGGAGTATCTCCCCTTCCTGAGTTTGCCAACCCAGATTGAGGATTTTCTATGGTGATGGTATTATGGGGGTGGTGTCGGTGGTGCAGGTAACGCTGTCGGTAATCCCCTCGCAAATCTTGCAAAGCTTGGCTCACATACTCTGTAATCATTTGTTGTACCCGATCTTGTTCCACCGTTTGATCATTATTATCATTGTTGTTATTGGATCTTTCTGGGGATTGTTCCCTTGAACCACGTGGGGTTCCTGAAGGCGATGGAACTGGGGTTCCATTCCTTTGCTAGTTGTTGTCGTTGGAGTTTGACATAGTTCAAAGGATATCACTTGAAAAGAAAACAAAGATTATCAGATTCCCGGTAACGGAACCGATTTGTTTAACCAAAGAATTGGATTCTTTGCCCAAAGCTATTTTAAGAAGAACACGAGTTTCTGATAACCAAATAATAAGATTATAATTGTAGGCAAACTTGTAAATGGAAACCAGTAAGATGCATAAAAAGTAAGTATATTGCAATAGTAGTTCGAATGTTTTTTTCTTTCCCTTTACAGGTTATATTTTTCTCCTTTATATATGGAATTTCCTAACATAACGTCTACCTTTTTTGGTGATTGAGCATTAATGACTAATAATGACTCTAATGTAACATAACAATGAATCAACCGCAACTGTTGAGTGAATGTTGTGTAACGCATGGATATATAATTTGAAGATCTCTTAATGTGCCCTTTATTCTGTCCAAATACATTTTTGACCGTCTCTCTTCATCTTCTCAATCAGGTTGAGACTTCCGTAGCTAATTAACCCATGGATGTGATTTGTCGTGCCTCTTTGCCTCATACCTCTTCTTAGAGTCCCTTCCAGTTGTCGTGTCTTCATTCCTCCACATAGACTACTGAGTCATCAAGATTTATTACACGTGTGAAGCTCTTTTCTTTACCAATACACTATCAGTTCGAGAGTACTTCGATTAAAGGGCTAAGTTCTATTGAAACACTGGTTTGCTTTACTTATAGTTTAATTCTGCCATTTATCTTCGTATTTATCAAATGGTGTAGTGAAATCACATATCCTTAAAATCACAATATAAATTTAATTGTTATCCAATTTTAAGGGTAAACTGTTTGGTGCCCACCGTGGGGCTAAGGATAATAGTGATTGCTTAATACTTATTCCGATAACACACACGCTATTTTACGCTTGTTCTTGTAAGTGTTTTTTATTTCAGGATAAAACATGTCAAACTCACAAACAGCACCCACACATGGTGACAACGACCTCGGATTTCACGGGGAAAATGACAATATGGTTGCTCCAGGGGTCGAGGTTCCTCAGGCTGATCTCGAGGGAGCGCCAATAGCCAATCCCGTCGACGTCAGTTCACATATCGCCCTAAATGCAAATTTGGGCTCTGATCCCGAAGGAAGCGTATGCAGGGAAGGTCGATCTAGTGGTCGAGGTACTCAGAGCGGAGGAGATGGTGGAGTTAGCCTCCAATTGATATTCAAAATGCTACAGGCTTAACAAGACAGTATAGCTCAACTACAAAACCTGCATCGAACGACAAGCGGGGTCGAACCAGAAGTCGTCCACAGGACCGAGCCAGTGCCGGAAAGATCGAATGCCAATGTATCGGGGACTGACCCCGCCATTATGAAGATGATCGAGGATCTCATTAAACGAATTGAATAGGGAGAAAAGAAAATCGAGGCAAACGATAAGAGAGTAGAGGCATACAATTCTCGGGTTGACCAAATACCGGGGGCACCATCGATTTTAAAATGTATGGACTCAAAGAAGTTTGTGCAGAAGTCGTTCCCCCCAAGTGCGGCCTTGAAGCCATTCCAAAGAAATTCCGCATACCGTAAATCCCTAAGTACAATGGGACCACCGATCCTAATGAGCATGTCATCACCAATACATGCGTCATAAAAGGAAATGATTTAGAAGATGACGAGATCGAATCTGTTCTACTGAAGAAATTTGGAGAAACTCTATCGAAGGGAGAAATGATTTGGTATCACAATCTATCACCTAATTCCATCGATTCCTTCTCCATGCTTGCAGACTCTTTCGTAAAGGCACATGTCGGGGAAATAAAGCTTGTGACTAGGAAGTCAGACCTCTTCAAGGTGAAACAAAAAGACAACAAAATATTGAGGGAGTTCATATCTCGGTTCCAAATGGAATGAATAGAACTACCACCGGTCACAGATGATTGGACTGTTCAAGACTTCACGCAAGGTTTGAACGAACGAAGTTCGATGGCATCACATCAACTGAAGCAGAATTTAATTGAATAGCTGGCGGTAACCTGGGGCGATGTGCATAATCGGTACCAGTCAAAGATCAGGGTCGAGGATGATCAATTGGGGACCCCTTCCGGTTCCATTTATCCGAATAGGCTCGTCGGTAGAAATCAGAGGGATATCGACAGAGAACCTCGGTCGAACAGAGACCGATATCAACCATACAACGCAGATCGAAGAAACAGTGTCCCAGGACGCAATCTCCTTCGAAACGATAGAAGGAGCGATCGAGGACAGAGCTCTCGAGGACTCATGAGCAAAAGTGGTTTCGATAAGCATGTTGATCCCACAGAGGCACCACGATTATCGGAGTACAACTTCAGTGTCAATGCATCAGGTATTGTGTCGACCATTGGGAGAATCAAAGATACTAGATGGACCAGACCCTTACAACTGATCCTTCCCAAAGAAACCCCAATCAAATATGCAAATACCATGGTACCCACGGCCACGGAACCGAAGACAGCAAACAACTGAGGGAGGAGGTAGCCCGTCTATTCAACGGGGGCCACCTTCGAGAGTTCTTGAGTGATTGAGCTAAGAACCATTTCAAGAGACAGGGACGCCAACAGGAAAAACGATCAAGAAGAACCACATCACGTGATTCATATGATCGTTGTTGGGGTCGATATTCCACAAGGGCCCGCGTTCAAACTCACAAAAGTATCCATTACAGGGAAAAATGGACCCGAGATTATATTCCAGAAGGCACCTATCATTCAACGATGAGGAAGCAGAAGGGATCTCTTATCCCCACAATGACGCTTTGGTAATTTCTATCCTTATGAATAAAATTCAGGTTAAACGTGTTTTAATTGATCCAAGGAGCTCAGCCAATATTATTCGATCGAGGGTCGTGGAGCATCTCGGCCTACAAGATCAAGTCGTACCCGCAGCTCGAGTCCTCAATGGTTTCAACATGGACATCGAAACAATTAAAGATGAAATCATTTTACCGGTAAACGTATCTGGGACTATTAAAGAAACCAAGTTCCATGTAATCGAGGGCGATATGAGATACAACCCCCTGCTCGGGAGACCCTGGATTCACAATATGAGGGCAGTCCCTTCAACTTTTCACCAAATTCTGAAAGTCCCAACGTCGGATGGAGTGAAAACGGTATACGGAGAATAACATGCTGCAAAATAAATGTTCGCGTTCGATGAGGTAATACCGGTATCGGTGCTTTCGTCAACAAAGGGACCGGAGACCAAGGAAAACAAGAGGCTAAATAGCAACCACAACCACCAGCCTTGACTCAGTCAGAGAAGCAGGGAACGGATGAGGACGACGACTACTGGATCCCTCGATCCTTCATTGTCCCCGAGGATTATGACGCCACCAAATCAATAGTCGAAGAGCTGGAACAGGCCATACTGATCGAATACCTACCGGTATACCTGGGTACAGGGTTAACCCCCGAACTCAGGAAAAAACTCATTAAATTTCTTATCGATAATATGGATTGTTTTTCTTGGTCCCACTTAGATATGACAGGGATCCCACCAGAGTCACAACATATCGATTGAGCTTGGATCCGAAGTTCAGACTAGTAAAACAAAAGAGAAGGCCCCAGTCGGAGGTAAAACACGCATTCATCAAGGACGAGGTAACCAAACTTCTCAAAGTAGGATCCATTTGGGAAGTAAAATATCCTGAATGGTTAGAAAACGTATCCGTAGTCCCTAAAAAAGGGAACAAACTTAGAATGTGTGTAGATTATAAATATTTAAACAAAGCATGTCCCAGAGACTCTTTTCCTCTGCCGAATATCGATCACATGATCGATGCCACGACCGGCCATGAGATCCTTAGTTTCTCGATGCCTATTCCGGGTACAATCAAATACAAATTAACCCGGAGGACTAGGAAAAGACTTCATTCATCACTAAGTACGACACCTATTGTTATAATGTAATGTCGTTTGAACTAAAAAATGCTGGTGCTACTTACCAACGCCTAGTGAACCGAATGTTCGAAGAACAAATAGGTAAATTAATGGAGGTCTATATTGATGATATGCTAGTTAATTCCCTACGCACAGAGGACCATATAACACATTTGCAGGAAACCTTAAATATATTGAGAAAATACAACATGAAGCTTAATCCGGAGAAGTGTGCATTCGGGGTCGGTTCGAGCAAGTTCCTCAATTTTATGGTGTCAAATCGAAGGATCGAAATAAACCCCGATAAAATCAAGGCAATCGAAGACATCACAGTCGTAGACAGCGTTAAGGTCGTACAAAGATTAACAGGGCAGATAGTCTCCTTAGGTTGGTTTATTTCAAGGTCTTCAGATCGAAGTCACAGGTTCTTTTCACTGCTCAAAAAGAAGAACAATTTTTCTTGGACCCTAGAATGCCAACATGCATTGGAAGAATTAAAGCGGTGCCTCTCGATCCCACCACTGCTTCATACTCTGAAAGCGGACGAGCAACTCTACTTTATACTTAGCAGTCTCGGAAGTCGCGGTAAGAGGGGTCCTAGTTCGAGAAGAGAAACGTATGAAATTTCCCGTTTACTATGTTAGTCGAACTTTAGGTAGGGCCGAGACCCAATACCCATACTTAGAAAAAATTAGCGCTTGCTCTAATAAGCGCCTCTAGGAAATTAAAACCATATTTTTAGTGTCACCCAATTTGTGTGGTGACCACTTATCCTCTTCCTAATGATTTGCATAAGCCCGAACTCTCAGGCCGATTGGCCAAATGGGCCATCAAAATCAGTGGGTATGATATCAAGTATCAACCCCGAACGGCCATCAAGTCTCAAACCTTAACAGACTTCGTGGCCGACTTCATGCCAGCCATCATACCCGAGGTCGAAAAGGAACTGTTGTTAAAAACGGGTACATCTTCGGGGGTGTGGACCCTTTTCATAGATGGTGCTTCGAAGGTGAAGGGGTCCGGCATAGGCATCATTTTGAAGCTGCTCACAGGCAATACAATTAGTCAATCTATCAAAATTTCTAAGTTGACTAACAATGAGGCCGAGTATGAGGCCATAATTGCAGGTCTCGAGCTAGCTAAAAGTTTGGGAGCAGAGGTCATCGAGGCCAAATGTGACTCCCTATTTGTGGTAAACCAAGTCAACAGAACCTTCGAGGTTCGAGAAGATCGAATGCAGAGGCACTTGGACAAACTGCAGGTAACACTACATCAGTTTAAAGAATGGACCCTACAACATGTACCTCGAGAATAGAACAGTGAGGCCGACGCCCTTGCAAATTTGAGGTCATCAGTCGAAGACGACGAAATTAGCTTCGGGCCTGTCGTACAACTTTCAAAGTTAGTAATCGAAGAAGGCCATGCCGAAATAAACTCCATAAGCCTAACTTAGGGTTGGAGGAATAAATATATTGAGTACCTAAAAAATGGGAAGCTCCGATCGGACCCTAAGGAATCATGGACTCTATGAACAAAAGTTGAACGATTCACATTGATCGATTATGGAACACGGCCGAAGATGGAACACTATACAGAAGAATGTTTGATGGACCGTTAGCAATAAGTTAGGTTCCGGAGACACCGACTACGTCCTACGAGAAATTCACGAGGGTACTTGCGGAAATCATTTCGGTGCCGAATCACTGGCTCACAAAGTCATCAAAGCGGATACTATTGGGCCAATATGGAAAACGATACTAAGGAATTCGTTCGAAAGTGCAACAAGTGCCAAAGATATGCGTCGATGATCCACCAGCCCAGAAAGAAACTTCATTCAGTCATATCCCCATGGCCGTTCATAAAATAGGGAATGGATATCGTCGGCCCTCTACCATCAGCCCCAGGTAAAGCTAAATTCATTTTATTTATGATTGACTATTTCTCTAAGTGGGTTCAAGCACAGACTTTCGAGAAATTCAGATAAAAAGAAGTTATGGACTTCATCTGGGACCACATCATATGCCGATTCAGGATGCCTACCGAAATCGTACGCGACAATGGAAAAAAAATTCATCGGTAGCAAAATAATAAAGTTTCTAGAAGATCACAAAATAAAAAGGATCTTGTCAATGTCGTATCATCCTAGTGGGAACGGATAGGCCGAATCAACAAACAAGATCATCATTCAGAATCTAAAGAAAAGATTGAACGATGCTAAGGGAAAACGGAAAGAAATATTGCCCGAAGTCCTTTGGGCTTATCGAACAACGTCAAAATCCAGTACGGGGGAAACATCGTTCTCCTTAGTATATGGCACCGAAGATCTGATCCCACTCGAGGTCGGGGAACCTAGAGTCAGGTTTCGATACACAACGAGAGAGTCAAATCACGAGGCTATGAATAGGAGCCTCGAGTTACTAGAGAAAAATGGGAAGTCGCCCTTGTCTGAATGGCCACACAAAAGAAGCATATCGAAAGGTACTACAACCGAAGATCCAATCTTCGACGCTTTAGAGTTGGGGACTTAGTCCTGAGAAAAGCCACCCTCAATACTCGAGATCTAAACGAAGGAAAACTTGGCCCAAATTGGGAAGGACCGTATCAGGTCCTCGACATCATTAGAAAGGGATACTACAAACTTGGCATGATGAACGGCGAACAGTTATCAAATAATTGGAACATATCACTCCTCAAACGATATTATTGCTAAGGTATGACTTTCTCCGTTTTCGTTTATGTTTTATACTAACTTTTTGAAGGTGTTTGATCGAAGACGTCGAAGTTTTATCCAAACACGAAGTCCTTAGGCATGAAAGCACGCATTACTCTTTTTCCCTTCGACCGGTTTTTGTCCCAGATGGGTTTTTCCGGCAAGGTTTTTAATGAGGCAACCATTGTTCGTGCTAACTTAGAGCAATTCAACAGTATCCGAGGCTTCTTTACAATCAACCTCGAATACTGGGGCATCACCCTTGGATGATTTTGAGGAAAATACTTCATGTCAACAGGGTTTCGATAAGTAAATTTGTAAAGGGCCAAACGGTCGAATGAACCGTGTCCATGTAGATTACTCGAGCCCTGGTGGCAAAGCATGTACACATGTATGATCTATTGAAAGAAGTATTTTTTTCCTTACCAGATGTTCCATGACTTAGTGAAATTTCTACTTTACAATTGCATACTTATGATCTATTGCGAAAACTGGATCAAGGGTCGATCGCAACTAAAGCTCGAACAATTAACCCCGTACTCGGGGACTACCGTCCAAAAATTGACATGCTCGAATTAATTAAACTTCGAGATCGTAAGACCTTAAAAAGGCAAATCCTCGATTTTATAGGCCAAGGACACCCCACTCGGGGACTGATGCTTCGAACAAGTTCGAAGTATAATTGGGAAAATAAGCCCAAGAGGCAAATCCTAAGGCTACGGCCCAACTAACACGGTTCGGAGACATCTGAATTCCGTAATGAAAATAGGCCTTCAAATACTTTTATAAACCGGTTAAAAAGGCTACCCTCGGCAAAATAACCAAAGGGTTTCGACGACATCAGCCCTCGAAAAACCCTAAGGGGTATCGAATTGTTCAAACCTTTGAACAATTTAGTACTGAACAAAATTGTTCTAAGGCACAAAGGTTTTCGATAACACTAAACCCCGAAAAAACCCGACGGGTACAAACTTACTTCGTACTAAGGCATGACAAATTTTTATATGATTAAACTTTTTAAGCCGAAAAGGGAAAAAAGCCACTCTCTTGAGGCCATATCGGCCCAATTCAAGAGACTAAGGGCCGTTATATTTTTTGAGTTCGAGAATTCATCCTCACTCAACCAACACCTAGGGGTCTTCCTGCTTCGAGTTCGACCAAATACTCACTCGACTACAAAGACTATATTAGTCTGGCTTCGAATTTACGAACAAAATTTTCATAAGGCATGAAGTATATCAAAATTTTCATAAGGCATAAAGTGCATCACAAGGAGAAAGTCGAGGTAAAAACCAAAAAAGGAAAATTTTTATACATGTGAAGATATTTACAAAGGACCAATCGAGGTCCTACAAAAAAGAAAAAAGAAAAAATGCAAAGGCTCCTAACTATTCTTGGGGTCAGCTCCTTCATCGGAGTCCTCCCCATTCTCAGTCCCACTATTGTTTTCATCATCATCATCGTCTTCATCATCAGAAGTGGCCAGCGCTCTAGCATCAGCTTCATGCTCTTTTTCCTTTGCTATATCTTCGTCGAGATCGAAACCTCGGGTGTGGATCTCCTCGAGAGTTTCCCTCCGAGATTGGCATTTGACGAGTTCGGTAATCCAATGTGCACGAGTTTGAGCAGTCTTGGCGGCCTCTCTCGCTTGAACTTGAGAGGCTTCATCATCGGCCCGATAGATAGCCATGGATGCCTCAACCTCGGTCTTTTCCTTCTCGGCCTCAGATTTGTCCTTTGCGAGTTTGGAAGCCAACCGAGCCTCGAGCTCCTCTATCTTCCCTGCCTGAGCCGAGCTTTTCTCCCTCATGCCTCAAAGCTGTCTTTGGACCGATGACGATTGGGCTAGAGCAGTTTCTTTCTCTGCAACAAGGAGGTCCATGCCTTCCTTCCACCCGTAGGACTCTGCCTCAATCGCCTTGACCTCCTCTCGGAACTGCTCGATCCTCTTAATCTTTTGCTGCAGCTGTGATATTGAAATATTAGCTTCCACTCCCGAATCAAGCCCATGAGCTTTTAAGAGTATAATTACCTGCTTGATCAGGTCGGTCTGATCCTTGTGAGCCTTATCTAATTCGGCTCGGAGGTCCTTAATATCCTCATCTTTTTGCCCACAGAGAAGTTTGAGGGAATTCCTCTCCTCCGAAAGCCTTTGGAGGTCGGCCTCACATTGGTTCAGTTCAGCTCGGGACTTGGAAAAGTCCTGCGTGGAAAAAGAATGAAGTTAGACAGAAGATGGAGGAATACAACATCAACAAAGGAATTAAGACTTACCTGGTTCAGGATTCGTTGAGCCTCTTCGAAGAGGCTGAATGTGTCATTCAGGTCGGAAGCATCTTCGACCCCGACAAAGCAATCTTGGAAGGGATCCTCCCCTCCGGGGACTCCGCCTACCTCAGGGGTCCTCAAAGCTTGAGTATCCCGAATCGCCTCTTTGGAGAAGGCAGGAAGAGTAGGCGAATCTTCGATTACTATTGCCCCAACTGACTCACTGGGGGCGCTCTCTTCAGTTTGATGGGCCTCAGGGCCGGTACCTTCATATCTACCCACCGCTTGTTCATTTCGGTGGGGAGTATCCTCGATATTCGATGACTCGGGGACTTTGGGGCCTCGATGGTCTTCTTCACTCGGGTCACCAGAACGGAGTTGTCTTCTTCTTCTTCTTCCTCCCTTATCCACTGAAGTGCATCAGCATGGAGGGCAACGGTATCCGTCTTCGACTTTAGGATAGTGTTTTTTTGGGCTTTGGGGCCCCGGATGTCGAGGCCATATTCCTCTTATTGTCCTTCACCGATTTCAGAACCGGAGCCAGAGTCTCTTCCTCGCCTGTCGGGGGCCTCATGTCCGCATCTTTTCCCAGGCCTACACACGAGAAAATCGAATAAGTATAAAAAAAAATCATGATGAAATTATCATATATGAGAAAAGGGAGCTTACCATGATTCTTGGCCTTCCATCGGCCTTTTGCTAAGTCGCGCCAACAACGCTCGACATACATGGAGCTCGAGGCCAGTTTTCGAACCCATCTCTCAAGGTCGGGGATCGCACGGGGCATCCAAGCAACCGCTACATCATGAAATAAGACATTAATAAGAAAAAATGGAGGAACAAAATAATGCATGGAACTTAACAGTGAAATAGTACTTACGCTTCATGTTCCATTTCTCAGGAAATGGCATCTTCTCTGTCGGGATGAGGTCGGAAGTCTTCACTCGAACGAACCTACCCATCCAGCCTTAATCTTTGTCCTCGTCAATGCTCGATAACAACACCTTGGTTGCTCGACGCTGGAGTTTAATCAACCCTCGATAGATACGGGGTTTGTACAACCTAATGAGGTGGTCAAGGGTGAATGGCATCCCTTCGACTTTGCTTGAAAAGAATCAGAGCATGATAACTATTCACCAAAAAGATGGATGGATTTGGTCTAAGGTTAGCTGATACTGACGGCAGAAGTCGATGATGACGGGGTCAAGGGGGCCCAGCGTGAAAGGGTAAATGTAAACACTCAGAAATCCTTCCACGTGGGTGGTGATATTTTCTTCAGGGGTTGGAATCACCGCCTCTTTATTCCCCCACTTGCAGTCTATCTTCACCTGCTCAAGGTACCCCTCAGTTATCGAGACAATGTACCTCGACACAGGCTCACATCAACCAAGGACCAAGGAACTTTCTCGATCTTAAAGTCGAAATTAAGGGCACCCGCCGGGAATGCACTCTTCCGGGCGCGTATCCACTGGCTTTTTGTCACCGGCCAACCGTGAAGAAGAAGCTTTTCCTTTTGGGGGACTGTTTTGGATGTTTTTGCCATTTTCATTTAAGCTTGAAGAAGAAAGAAGAAGATAAAACTTGAAGTTAGAGAAAAGATTAACAACGAAGAATGAAGGCCTGTAGAAAGAAAGAACTTGCGAGAGGTAAAAACTTTGGAGATTAGAAGAAAGTGAAAGTAAAACATGAATCAACGAAGAGAAGGCATATTTATGAAATTCACGGTGACGTTTGAACAACCCTAGTGGCTGACCACCAATTGACGTGCATTGATGATTTGGGGAACTATACCGACGAGACGTTTCGGTCACTTTCGCCGCTTACGTCATGAGGATGACATCACGACAGGTCGAGGTAAAAAATCGAAGGCTCAATTCGTTTCTTGTCGTTACATTCCAAGAAACGAGGGGACTATCTGTATACGGTTAAAACCGGGCCCACCCGATTTTACTGTTTGATCGAGACTGGTAATTTGTATCGGAGGACAGTTTCATAATGGAACAGACCAAGACATGAGGGTAAGATACCAAGTGCGGAATCGAGGTACCTGTCATGATCGAGGCTAGTAGCAATCGGAGCCAAACGAGACAGACATCGAGAATAACCGGAGATAGCACAACAACAGAAAGGCATAATATCCGTGATTGGTCGAAGATCATGTCGTGAATCTCGGAACGGATCAAATCAGAAATGGTTAATCAGCTAACTATGGAATTTCCTTCTGTGATTAGAGTTGTACCATAAATAGAATTTCTCTACTATAAAAAGAGGAGTTCTAATCATTTGTAAGCATCATTATTCACAGAAATCAAATCAATATAATTCTTTTTTTCTCTCTTACATTATTGTTCATCAGCTTGTTCTATTTTCTAACTGTTCTTGCACCTAACAATTCGAGAGTACTTCGACTCGAGGGCTGGGTTCTGTTCAAACACTGGTTTGCTTTATTTATAATTTAATTATGTCATTTATCTTCGTATTTATCAACTGGTGTTGAGTGAAGTCACATATCCTTAAAACCACAGTATAAATTAATTTTTTTAATTCAATTTTAAGGGTAAACACCTAGTTACAATAGAAAGTATATATTGTAAGAGATGTTGTACATCATAGCATTAATTTGGGG
>ML409588.1:0-25837 GCA_005239525.1 Nicotiana knightiana | reverse complement strand
GGGGGGGGGGAGGGGATGGTAAAGGGAAAAGGTCCAAATTTACCTTTCTACTCTCGAATATTATCTATAATTAATCTCCATTATACTATTCAGTCAATTTATCCCTACCGTTATACTATCTGATCAAATTTACCCCTACCATCAGCAAACTTTTAAAAATTACCCATCAGTCTGTCAGGTGAACCTGAATCTCCCAAATCATTTTAATTAAGTCATTTATTCTGCTTCTTGATCCACTCTTTTCGAAATAGTTGGCATTTACCTGCTTTCTTAATTGAAAAAAAAAATAAGTGAAAGAAGTATTAAAATAATACAACAGTTAGTAAACAAAGTATACTAAATTGAAGAATTTAAATTAGGTAGTTTGCCTAAATTCCAAAAGTATTTACAACACCCTAACTGAAATGATTTCGTTGCAAAGGTACGGAGACTTTGCAATTATTAGTGATAGAAATGAAGTTCCGTGGAGACTTTACATTGTCGAATTTAACTTTACTTTAGTCAAATGCCTATGCATTGTGCACTCTTAAGTTAGTCGACCGAACTCTATACTAGCTAGACAATAACAAAATATATTCGAATATTCATGTACATACATGATGAGTAACTGCATATAATATACAATAAATAGCCCCACTGAATTCTACGTTGTGTATATAATTGAAGAATAAATAGAATTTTAAACTAATTTCAAACCCATTATCACAAGTAGAGAAGTGGATGCAATGCTAAATATTCATGAATAATTTGTATAGTCTAGTACCTTTAGCATTCACATCAATAGTAGTTTCTGAAAATAGTGGAGCAAGAAGAACAACAAGTGATTTAAATAAAAGAAGATTGGAAGATTTTGGATTACCTAACAGATCAAGAGGTAATTTTTAAAAGTTTGCTGATGACAGGGGTAAATTTAGCCGGATAGTATAATGGTAGAGAAAAATTTGATCGGATAACATAAAAGAGATTAAATGTAGACAATATCCGAAAGTACATGAGTATATTTGGCCCGTTTCCCAATAGTAAATGTTGTTCTCAATACATAAACTTATAGCAGTATTATGTAAACCTTATAACTTAGGAAAGTAATATATGCTTCATTAGTTCGATCTGTGCACAACTAAAATACGTATATATAACTTTCGATCTCTGATAGTTTAATTTTTCAAATAATTTACTCTAATTCATAATGGCATCAGAACAAGTAAACAATATACATTTCATGTGTGATTCGCAGGTTATTACATAGTGGGGGTTTACTCAGTGCACACAGAATAATCACCCGAAAGACAAAAACTATAGCGACTGCGAGTTTTTCTGGGGTTTCAAAACAAAAAAACAAGTAAACAATATAATATAGTGTGCAAAGAACAATAGGTGCAATTGGTACTACACATACAGTCAAGAAATACAATTTGTTTTTATTTTTTATTTTTTCGTAGTATCAAAACAAGGGGTTGGTGAACTTACCTATAAAAACAGAGATAGATATGAAAACAAAAATAGAAAGAGAAGTGAAAGTAGTCAAACTCCGAATTTGGAACACGTTTTAAAAATAAGAAAAACGAAACTATCGAGGAGGAAGCAATTGCGGAGCCATCATTCGCTAGAAAATTACACGGAAAAAAATTGATAATAATATGAATTGTCTCTCTCACCACAAGCTTTTTTCCATTGTGTCAAAACAAATCATTAAAACAAACTGGAAAATGTTAGTACAATTAAATTGTAAAATATATGTGGTGGTGAATTGTGGATGAGGACAATAGGAGTATTGAGCAGCACATAATAATATAATTCATGCAAACAGGCCAACTTCTTTTATATAAATATATAATATAAACTAGAACTATTAAATTCGATCGAACTCATAGCTAACATTTTTTATGCGCATTGTTGGATAAATTTATTTTCATCTTTCTCATGTTGATCAATAATTATAATTCCTATCTGAAACTTCTCTCCGTTTCTCATCTTCTCCATTTTCCCAAGTTCCTTTATATATTTATGACATTTGTTCTTAATTTATATATCAAAGACCTATATATATTTACTTCCAACCCTAGTTTTAACCATAGTGTAATAGGTAGATATTATACTTTCTAACCGGCAAGAAATCTTCATCTCACAAATTTTGGCAACCATCAGAAAGGCTTCCATGCACGTCTTCTTCGAATGTTATATTTAAATTAATGAGACCATGGAATATTTTACAATAAAATCACAAACTAAGCAATTGAAAAAATAATTTTTTTTAATGTCTATGAAAAAAATTGAGTTGCATAATTTTTGCCTAAATTAAAAATACCGCAACGTCAATCCAAACATTTCATGGCCTATATTGATTTCTAATTGAACAATTGTAATCCCCCACCCATTTTTCAAAATTCAATTTTTATTAATATAAAACAATGGCTATAAAATTAAAAATACCTTATTGACAAGAAAGTAAATTCGACATAAAACAGATCCACTTATATATACCTTATATACAATTGGAAAGTTAGAAGATAATATAAAATTTCTTACCAAAGCTAGAGAGTACCTTTTTTTCGAAAATAATAATAACAATATCTACTTATTAAACCATGATTAAAATTAGTGTTAGAAGTAAATAAATGTGGCCTTTGATATATAAAAATAAGGCAAATCTATAAAGGAGCTCGGGGAAATGGAGAGGAGTTTCATCCTACTTCCACGGTGCAGTTTGCAATCACACAAATAAAATACTAATATTTTATTTGTATGTTCAGATAATATAAATAAGCAAATTATTTATGCTTACCGTTTAGTTTACTAAATTAGGTTAATTTTATTGTACCTGTTTTTACAAGTCCCATTACCTTTTACATTAAGTAAAACCAATAATGTGGGCAATTTCGTATGCTAACTTTATGCTTAATTAATATATGGATGTGCACGTGGTATATATATATAACACTTGTATATATTTGTTTTGAGTCAACGAATAAATAACTTTATATTGTAATAGTTAACATTAAAATAGTGGCACTTAAAGGGACAAAACAAACAAAAGAACATTTGACTATCCTAAATTGATTAGGTGAATGACGTTTCGGACCAATCCAAAGCGGAAATAATCTTGGATTGATCTTTAATTCTTAATTATGACTCTCGAGCTCGAATCACATGAAATAAAGGAATCTAATTATAAAAAGTAATTATCTTGGATAGATTTTATGTGTCTTAATTAAATAAGTGATTATCGAATACTAAATATTATACTACAAAATAAATAAATAAATAAAAAGGGCATTTCGGTGTCCGAAGTATTACGTGTTCATGCATGATCCGTGGAAGGAACGTACCCCTTGTGATGTAGGCAGCTTGCCTAATGCAAGTATTCTACAGCTCGAAACCCATAATCTAAAGGTCACATAGAGACAACTTTACCGTTGGTCCAAGGCTCTCCATCTATTAACAAACCAAAGTCTGTTTGAATATTTGTCACTTGCATTCAAGACTTCAATTTTTTTTGTAATTATTGTGAAAAACATTATATCTAATTCCTTTTCTTTGTTTTAATTCTTATTCGTAACAAAGTTCATAATAGCTTTTAATTTCTATTCTTAATGCTTGGAGTTGAACAAGATTAGAATCTTTGAGGAGTATCATAACTAAATTTTGGTATTGAGACATATATAGTCGATTGATCTATCTATAACATACTTAAAACAATAGAATATTGTACATTAATTTGCTTTTCTCAATAACAATATTTTCAAATTAAATTTGATTTTTATGCACTGATAATATAAAATTATTTTATACTGTTAAACTATTAGAAAAATCAATTGCAAGTAACTTTCTCTAACGAGGACATTTGTAATTTGCAAAAGATGATCTCGTCAAAGTATACTGCTTCATCCGTTTCAATTTATATGATACTCTTATCTTTTTAGTCAATTCTAAAAAGAATAATATTTTTTTATATTTATTAATAATTCAACTTTTAACTTTTCTTTTTGACCTTGACAAAATAATTTCTAGACACACATATAGTTTGTTTTAGACAACCAATTTTAAAAGTTTTTCTATATTTCTTAAATTTCGTGTCCAATCAAATACCTTCACATAAATAAATTACGACAGAGAAAATATATAGGTTAAAGGATAAATATTTAAGTTTATTCTTGTATTATCCAAAAAAATTGTAATATGGTGTTCAATACATTTTTGGTCCATTTTTATTTTTGTGAGTAGTAAATCGTCTCATATTTATACTTGCCATTAACAGAGCAACATAAATGCTATACATGTCTAAATTTTTTGAGAAGAAAAAATTAAAATTTATCCCTCTACTTTTGAATATTCAAAAGGATAAAAACGAGACTATTTTGTAATGACAAGAGTAATATTAAACCAATCTTTATCTCGAGTAGTAGAAAAATAAATTTGACTATTTTTCCTTAATTAAATAATTCTCAATTTTATTTACATATTTTCCCTTGGTTGTTTGTGTCGCACGTATACATGAAAAATCAACTTTCCATGAGAATTGGGACAATCCCAAGCAAAAACCGGATAACACGAAAAAAACACACAGCACGAAACAAGACACCAATTTAACGGTCAAAAACAACCGACTTCCCAAATCCAACGGCCATCGTTTCTTCTCCAAGCTCTCGCCGGGAAAATATAAGCTCTCACAATCTGTAAATTTTCAATTCAATTTTTTTCCCTTCAAAATTCCTCTCAAATGACACAAATTTCCTTAAATTTTCAGTTTAATACCAAGTATTTGTACAGACACACTTTATTCTGCAATCGTTATGGTTTTTTACACGAAAAAAAAACTATTTCTTTGATCAATAAAAATTCCCCTTTTCGTCCACACGCTGTTGTATTTTCCAAATCCCTAAATGGGTTTCAATTTTTAGCGAAGAAACGTGAAGTCTTAGCCCGAGCTAACGGGTCATGCGAGCATGATTCGGATTCGACGGAAAAAAACGAATCTTCAGCTGAAAACAGCAAGAAAAATCCGGGTTCGGATACGGGTCCGGGTCGTGTTCCCGGCTCCGGTCCAGGCCGGAAAGACAGTTGGTGGTCGAAGGGGAAGAAGTTGAGGTGGGAGCCGATAGTACAGGCTCAAGAAATAGGAGTTCTGTTGTTGCAATTGGGGATTGTGATGTTTGTTATGAGGTTGCTCCGACCTGGTTTACCCTTACCCGGGTCGGATCCTAGAGCCCCGACAAGTTTTATTAGTGTACCTTACAGTGAGTTTTTGAGTAAGGTGAATAGTAATCAAGTGCAGAAAGTTGAGGTTGATGGCGTACATATTATGTTTAAGTTGAAAAGTGAAGTGAGTAGTAGTAGTGTTGTTATAGAGAATAATGAGGATAGTAAGTTGCAAGAATCTGAGGCATTGTTAAGGAGTGTGAGTCCTACAAAGAAAATTGTGTATACGACGACGAGACCAATTGATATAAAGACCCCTTATGAGAAAATGCTTGAAAATGATGTTGAGTTTGGTTCTCCAGATAAAAGGTCTGGTGGTTTCTTGAATTCTGCATTGGTAAGGTTTTGATGAACAACTTTTCTAGTTCATAATGTTGTTATGCATTGTTAAGTGGTATTCTTACACCTTGCATGTTCACTTGCTATATCTGTATAGGATTTAAGTTATATGCATTATCAGTATAAATTATTTTTGGATAGTTCAATTTAACCAGTTATAACAAGTTCCAATCTAGTTTTCAAGTTACCATGTTGTAGGTCAATTTTAACCGATGGTGTAAAAGAATTTATACGCTGTCAATGCACAGAATTTAAACTCATCTGTTACACCGGCTTAGCAAAAGGAGCAGTAATACCAGATAGTAGAATAGAATAACCCGTAGAGCTGGCTTGAAAATGGACTGGTATTTAGAAATTTGATGCTTCCGCAACAGCTATCTTTAGAATGTCTTAGTTCTTTCTTCAATCTTTCTAAATGCTACTATTGTGACTTCACTGCTTTTGATTTTGTCTTTCTGTTTCCACAAATGGAGTATTTATAACTAGACCAACTGAAAAGTTGTTCTTACCTTTGTGGGAAGAAAAATGTTGTCTTGCCTTTATTTCATGTAGTTAATATCTCTTTTCACTGAGCTTTCATGGTACTTAAGGTATTTCTGTCTACTAGCACGTTCTATTTCATTTAATCAGCTGGACTCCATTCCTACCTATCTCAACCTTCCTGTTTTATTGGGATTTAGGACCAGTTTTGTGAAGCTCATTTAAGCAGTGTTTAAGGTACTCTATTTGAAGACAGACATTCTGTATATGGATTCTCAATGAGTTGTTACTTGATTGAGATGACTGGACTTGGAGATTTGGAGAAACCACTGGAGTGGAGTTTGATGGTTCACCAAAATGATGTTTTTGAGTTGTCTATATTCTTTTCCTTTTCCCCTTTTTTCTGCACTATAATGATATGAACAAGTTATATTTCCATCTCACATTGGATTTCAAATTCAACACCCCATATTCAAAATGCATTCTTTGGCCGACAAAAAGGATGTGAATGAGGATTTAAGATGTGAACCTCTGATTATAGGGTTGAGTAATTTTTCAATTACATCTTTCTTAATAGTGGAAGGAAGTATCACTAAGTTTGACTGATTGGAAAACATAGTGAAAAGCTAAACCAACTTTACTGCACAAATGTGCGCATGGCCCCTTACTCTGGACTCCAAAAAAAAACCGAAGAAAGAACTATAAACATAGCAGTTAAAAGATACATTTTTTCCATAATCGTGGGTTTCAACCAGAGATCTGCTTTGAGCTCTTTATTTTTACACTAGTTACGGATAAGCTAACAAGAGGTATACATGATAATGTCTCATGGTGTATACTATTTTTGTTTTGTAGATGATATTGTATTATCTGACGAAGCTAGTGTGGTGTTAACTAGAAGCTTGAACATGGAGAAGCTCTTTAGGAAGTAAAAATATAGGATTCTAGAAGTTAGAACAATTCACCGCAAGTTTAGCTGGTATAAGAAGAATGAAGTTAATGTGAGAATAGGTGTGATGGTGGTTACCAGATGCAGATAATTCAGATATTTATGCTCAGTTTTGCAGGTCAATGGTGTGATAGATGAAGATATAACACATAAAAGTAACATAGGATAGTTGAAATAGAGGAGTGTGACTGTGATGAAAATGTTCTGCCATGGGAGGATGCTTACAAAAGCAAAATGTATGTTCTATAGCGAGTGCATAGAAATGGGGATGATAAATGGATGTGCAATCTATAAGATTAAACAAGATAAAAAATAACCATATCCGACGATAAAATGAAAAAAAACATCACTGTTATTCATGTATTATGAAGATCTCCAAGTTACTGGTCCGATGGTGTGAAACAAATGATTATTCAATCTGTTAAAGGGAAGAGGTAAACCTAAAATCATGCGGAGGAAGTTGCAAAAATTTACAATCTTTGAGAATCCAAGCAGAGTTAGGGCTGTCCAACGGTACGGTACCGGACGGGACGGGACGGGACGGGATTTAGCCAGGACGGTGGCGGGACGAGACGGGACGGGACAAACAGGACAAAACGGTAGGTCCATCCCGTCCCACTAACAAACGGGATGGGACTGGATGGGACGGGTTCGCGGGCCTTAAGTGCAGTTTTAAAAAAAACAATTAGTTAAGCATTAAGTTTGGCAACGGCTATTTTTTTGACAATGACTAAGTTTTAAAAGTTTGCACGGCTAGTTTTTTGAATTATAAAATATTAAAACAAAAGACTTGTAATGAAATATTCTAGTAATTATAAATTTATAACAGTTAGATAATCACAACCATTAGGACTACGACCTATATCAGATGTGATAGACACTTTATAATCTAAGTGAAAAAATACACAATGAATATACTGAAGATATTCGGTTTGAAATTTAAAAACATCATTTCTAACCGTGATCTTAGGAAAATCTTGAAAAGCAGGATTATAAGTTTCTTGTATATAATGCACAAAAGCAGGGTGAGAAGGAAAAGTAAAAGGTAAGCCACAGACAGCCACCATTTTTGCTAAGTTCTCACGATCTCTATCTTTGTTATAGGGGCGTAAAATAGTACCAGAAGCAGGGGCAAGCTGTTGTAAAAAATTAGAATCCCCGCCAGATCCACTAGGAGTGCCAGTACCGGTGCTAGGATCTACTATTAGTCTGGCTTCTATTTTAGCTTGTATCCATAAAGCTTTGTGGTCCCTACCTAAGTGCCTAGTTAAACCCCTCGTCCCACCACTTTTGGTGTGCGCAAACCTTTGCTTACATATTCCACATGTAGCACGTTGATTGACTTTATCATGTTTAAAAAATTTCCATATAAATAATGTTTTGGGATGTTCACCCTTAGGCTTATCCTTTACAGGAGGTACAGGTAAAGCTCCAGACCGAGATTGAGTCTGAGTTGGAGCTTGTGTTGCGGGACTAGTGGGTGTTTCATCTAATTCTTCTTCCTAATTTTCTGCATCCTCATTTTCTTCGTCCTCAATAAAAATATAATTGCCAAATTGTCCTTGTAAAGTTTCATAATCTAGTTGTTCTCCAAAATTAATATTATAACATGCAGGGGTCGGGAAAATGAAGTTTCATCAACATGAGTCATTTCATCTATATGTTTTTTAATTCTAGGGGAAGGGTTAGGATTAGGATTAGGATTAGGATTACTACAACTTTCACCTTTACTACTTTTTTTAAATACGCTAAATACATTTTTAGGTGCCATAATTTAAATATGAAATTAAATTAAAAAAGTTAGCACAAAAATTAAACACGCAAATGAAATACGAAAATAGAACACGTAAAGTAAACACAAAAATTAAGCACTAAAATGATACGCAAAAATTATATATTAAAATTAGGAGATGGAACGAGTGCACCGTGATTAAATATTGAAACTTGAGGAAATTGCCCAAAATATTGGTCCAAATACTTGACGAATTAATTTAAAGCTTGAAAGTTGCTCCAAAAATTTGCCTAAATACTTGAAACTTATCACTTCATAGTTGATGGTGAGAAATTTGAGAGAATAATTAGATAGAACATAAGAGATTTCAGAGAGAATGATTGATTTTTGTGGGAAAAAATGAAGAAGGATGGGGGTATTTATAGTAGAAAATAGGGCCAAAGTGTAATTTAATAAACTTAGGGGTTGTATTAAAAGTTTGGGGGGTAGGTGGTGTTTTGGGGGGTTGGAGGCCAATTATAGCCGTTTTTGGCAGTTGGGAACGGCTATTTTTGCAATTGAAGCCGTTGCCCAACGGCTATAATTCAAAAAAAGAAAAGAAAAATAGGACGCGGGACAGGCGGGATGGGGAACGGGGGATGGGACGGGACGGCCCGTCCCGTTGGACAGCCTTCAGCAGAGTCGGTGCAAAATAAAACACAATAAATGCGAAGGGAATTATATACCAACTATTTGAGATTAAGGTTTATGCAGTTACATCAGGTCCATGTTTTTGTTAGAATTTTCTTAAAACATGTTTAGACATTGTATGTCGGTAGAAAATGTAGAGTATCTCTAGTGTTAGAGACTCCGAATTATCAAGTATTGGAAGGAAGCAGGGTCCGAATGGAGTGAAATGTATATTGAGGATTCATATGGCCTACCCCAATTAGCTTGGGATGGAGGCATGGTGGTTGTTGTATTT
The DNA here is from genome assembly GCA_005239525.1 of Nicotiana knightiana. NCBI lineage: Eukaryota > Viridiplantae > Streptophyta > Magnoliopsida > Solanales > Solanaceae > Nicotiana > Nicotiana knightiana. Next base: position 16,177 of record ML409588.1, on the reverse strand, counting down.
AGAGGGAACAAATGACTATATCAAATGAAAAATATTTCAGTGTTGAGTTGAATCATATGTTCCTATTGTTTCTTTCCTAATTTGAAATATCTTGTGATTCTAAATTTTTAAAGCATGAGCAGATTTGCTGTTGATTCTAAGCTAGCCCATTCTCTTAATTTGCTGGGGTAAGTACCACAATCGTTCCTGTGGAACAAACATCCTGCTCTTAAGTTTGAAACCAACTCCCTCTTTTCACCCTTTCCTGTTAGAACGGCCCTTTGACATGAAACATTCTGGAGTGTAAGATGAATTTTCACTTTTTTTTTTTGCTCAAGGCAATCATGGCATGCTTTCTATATTTTTCCTTCTAGTTTGTTTCATGTGAATTTTTGGCTCATGTTGCTTGACTTTGTCTCCCAGTTCATGTTATCCATCTGCTTTCTGGTGTCCCCTAAGCATTTCATTATTTTGTCTCAATCCTTATTTTTCTTGCTCCAAATGTTGGAATTAAAAACTAACTTTACTTTTGATTTTGCAGATAGCTTTATTCTATGTTGCTGTACTAGCAGGGCTTCTTCATCGCTTCCCAGTAAACTTTTCTCAGGTATATTTGTGAATATATTTGTGGCGATTCCTATATCCACCATATTTGTGAATACATCACCTACTTTACTGTGGCTGCATAATTACAGAGCACAGCTGGTCAGCTCAGAAATCGCAAGTCAGGGGGTTCAGGTGGCGCCAAAGTATCTGAACTTGGGGAAACTATCACATTTGCTGATGTTGCAGGTGTTGACGAGGCTAAGGAGGAGCTAGAAGAGATTGTGGTATGTTTCATTTTCATTGGTGGACTCTCTTAGCAATATTTCCTCTCGAGTGCTGCATTGTGATACCTAAAGTATTGAATAGTTTATAACTCATTATTGTGGTCTTTTATAACTGCTATTTTCTCCAGGAATTTCTTAGGAATCCAGATAAGTACATACGGCTTGGTGCACGTCCTCCTCGTGGTGTTCTACTGGTGAGTTTCAAATTCAACATAGTAACGGGACCGCTAGGTGGTTATCAAAGTGAAAAGCTGCAAGACTACTGATACAGTAATTGGAGGCTTCAAATCAAACTTTCTGCTTTCTGGTTATTTATTTATTTAGTTATTTTGTCTTCCTGAAGGGATTCTCTCTGTATCCCTTCACTTTGTGATGCCTCTATAACTAAATTACATCATTATTTCTTGTTAATTTTGTTATGTGACTGTTGACTCATAGACCATTCTACATGGGGACACCCTTAGATTAGTTATCATCTTTGCGCTTCTTAGTGTATACATTGTTCAAGAAGCTTTAAATTCTTGCAGGTAGGTCTTCCCGGGACAGGAAAAACACTTCTAGCTAAGGCCGTTGCTGGGGAAGCTGAGGTTCCTTTCATCAGTTGTTCTGCAAGTGAGTTTGTAGAATTGTATGTCGGTATGGGAGCATCACGCGTCCGGGATCTGTTTGCACGGGCAAAGAAGGAGGCACCTTCAATAATTTTTATCGATGAGGTAGCCTGTGCTTTCTCTCTTTTCTTCTTCCTCTCCAAACTCAAAATATCCTATAAAAAGTGTCTCCATTTTCCTGGATGTGCAGATAGATGCTGTGGCAAAAAGCCGTGATGGTAAATTCCGCATCGTAAGCAATGATGAAAGAGAGCAGACACTGAACCAACTACTCACGGTAAGATGTGCTGATTTTTTATGGGCTACATCACTTCAGTTTTGCATAAGAAATTAATATTTTACAATAATCGGCAGGAGATGGATGGATTTGACAGTAATTCTGCTGTAATTGTCCTTGGAGCAACAAATCGCTCTGATGTTTTAGACCCTGCTCTTCGCCGACCTGGAAGATTTGATCGTGTAGTGATGGTTTGTATCTTTCCTCTGCTGGAATAGAAATTTCGTTTATTATAAAGCTTTGTCCATGATTTGGAGCATTTGTCATGACCTCCTCATACAACAACTCCTATAGAAGGGAAGTGGTGATGTAAGTTTTTGTTTCAAGGTGGAAGCGCCTGATAGGGCTGGAAGAGAAGCTATCCTAAAGGTACATGTCTCCAAGAAAGAACTTCCCCTGGCACAAGATGTTAATCTTGGTAACATCGCTTCTATGACTACTGGTTTCACCGGGTAATCCTTCCTCTCTGATTTTCTTAAGCTTTCAATTTCGTCTATGATGTTTCTGTGGCTGACTGACTGTTCATCTTGGGGATTGTACAGGGCAGACCTTGCAAATCTAGTGAATGAAGCTGCTTTGTTGGCAGGAAGGCAGAATAAAGTTGTAGTTGAAAAAGAAGATTTCATTCAAGCTGTTGAGCGTTCAATTGCTGTATCGCTTCTTCCCTCTCAAAACAATGCTCTAATAGCCGAGTGACATGCATGCACCATTACTATTTCTGCATTACATGAAACTATGTTTCTCCGTTACCATGTGCTATATCCTCGAATATTGCTGCTTATAGTTCAATAAGAGCTAAGTGGACACACTTAAGAAGCTTGTTATGAGAAAAGATATCCATCTTAAGTATTCTCCCTTGAACAAGAGCCCACTAGGAAGGATTTTACATTTTTGAGCTCTATTATATGATATTTTTAACAAGCTTGGATTGCCATTGCTTCAGAGAAGAGGTGCATGTTTTCGGTCTTTAAACTTAGAATGTGTATGTCCGCTGTCTTCTTCCTTTTTTTTTCTTTTCGTTGTTGTGATAATCGTGGTGTCCGGGCCAACTTAGGTGCACCGCGACTAATTCCATGAGATATCTGCTACCTCCCACCAACAATAGGTACCATGTAACTCTATCCACCAAGGCTTGGACAGATGGAAAGAAATCACCTAGTGTTTTTTGTCTCCGCTGGGAATTAAAGCTGAGACCTCATGGTTCTAACCTACTTCATTGACCACTAGGCCCCACCCTTGGGTGCTATGTTCCACTGTTTTAGACCTTGATAGTTTTAAGTGAACAGAATTTTGTATACAGTTAAAATATAATGGTCAGCAATGAGGAATATGTGCAAGACTCAAGATTCTTAACATTAGCGACTTAGCGTTAATGGTAAAATTGGCTGAGTCAAGCTTCATTTGATCCCTCTTTTAGCTCAGGACCAGTGTCTTCTAGTTTCATGTGCACCAAACTTGAAGTACGAGCAGTCTTTGGCTTTGAGTACAATTACATATTACTCAATTCATGTCTATGAATCATGTATAACAAAATTGTAAAAAGCTTGAATAGGATGGGGAATAGTGCCCTCTAAGAGCCCCTGCAAGGAAGAGCGTTGTCCAGGAAAATTCAACAAGGTTGAAGGTCTAATTCTCGGAAATTCTAGATGAGCTACAAGTTATAGTTTGTTTCCCCCATACTCAATCTAGCACTGCTGGTTTGTTGGTCAATAGGAAAATAAATGACAAAAGTATTTCTTGTTCTTGATCATGCTCTGCTATGTCAGGTGATTTGTATAATTTAGTTGTTCACAAATTCCATTCAGGTTTACAAGCTTCATTTTCAATGTTTCAGGGCATTGAGAAGAAGACTGCCAAGCTTCAGGGCAGTGAGAAGGCTGTAGTTGCAAGGCATGAAGCAGGGCATGCAGTAGTTGGGACTGCTGTTGCTAAACTTCTTTCTGGGCAGCCACGGGTTGAGGTAATCATTATTTTCAGTTGCTCTGGGAAAGTTTATTTGAATAGCCTGGTATTTGACCATTTCCAAAGACATAATACATCAGCAAGACCTCTCCTTCGCATTTGGCATGGGACCTCTAAATTCTAATATCGTTTAAATTGGGTTTTGCTTGTTCTTGGTTATGGAGCCTTAAAAAACAGTTGGATCATTGATCAATGTCACTTCTCTAACCTATCCTTCTTGACGTAGTATAACTGTTATTATGGAAAATTAAAATGAAAAATAGAAAATGGGGAAGTAGTGACTTTTTGGTGTCTCGTTAAGTGATAAAAATGTCCAAAACGGAAAGATATTAGTGTCTGGATTTAATACTTTATCCCGAAAAAGGAAAAACAAGTGGATGTCTGGATTTGATTAGGAATAGGAAATGACTTGGTTCTGATGTCAGACTCGAATACACTTCAGTATGCTGCCTATTACTTGACCTCTACCTAATGAGGCAAAGCTGGAAGAATAGCATTTACATAAGCATCTTACTTATCAGGGGAAAAACATAAGGTTATCCCTCCCTCTCTTTTCTGTCTTTCTCCAGATTCATGGAAATGTATGCACTGGCTAAACGGTTCTAGGCCTCTGTGGCAAGCAGCTCTGGTTTTTTTTTTGTTAATGTGTTTCCTCAAAAAGAATACTATAATTTTTTGGTTGGGTAGGTAAGGTAAATTATTCCGAGATTTTGGTGTTAGTAAATCGTGAGTGACTTCCCCTCCCCCTCACCCCCCCAACCCAACAACCCAACTTCATTCTTCTCAATGTGAAAATTGTTTCTTATGAGACATCTGAAGACATTTTTCTTGTTACTTCCCCTTCCCTCTCTTTATTGATCTTGATGGCGCCAGTTAGTTCATTATCTCCTCCCCCGATTATCCTTCAAGTATAATGTATTTCTATATCAATGGAACAATACCAACATGGTTCTGAAAGTGGTCTTCCTGCAAAGGTCTCTTAATTTGTTTGCTCCTTCTTGTGTGAAATATTCCAAGTGAAGTCAGCCTTTGCTATGTCGGTGCATGATCCTTAAAGGCTTTTACCAAAATGTGTATTTTGCTGCTTCTCAATCGTGCTCATCTCAAAGACTCAAACTGCAATTATTGCTTTTCTTGTACGTAATTGGAAATATTGCAGTTATGGTTTCAATAACAGCTCCCTTTTCTCGTTAATCAGAAGCTAAGCATATTGCCGAGATCTGGAGGGGCTTTAGGATTTACTTATATTCCTCCAACCAATGAGGACAGATATCTGCTATTTGTTGATGAATTACGGGGAAGATTGGTCACTCTTCTTGGTGGACGTGCAGCGGAAGAAGTCTTGTACTCTGGACGTGTATCTACAGGTGCTCTTGACGATATACGCAGAGCAACAGACATGGCCTACAAGGCAGTGGCTGAATATGGTCTTAATGAAACTATTGGCCCTATTTCAGTGGCAACTCTTTCCGCTGGTGGAATGGATGATAGTGGATCCATGCCCTGGGGAAGGGATCAGGTATTTTCTACTTTCCCTCTCTCGTGATGTCTGTTTTTTTTTTTTTTGGGATAACCGTGGTGTTGGGGCAAGCTTGCGCGTATTTTGACTAATTCCACGGGTACATGCTACCTCCTACCAGCAACATGTACCAGGTAACTCTGCCCTAGCCTTTGCTTGGACAGATGAGAAGAAATCATCTAGTGTTTTTGCCCCCGCTGAGATTTGAACCTGAAATCTTATGGTTCTCAACGCACTTCATTGACCGCTAGGCCACACCCTTGGTGCAATGTCTGCTTTCTTCTGCTCTAATACTTTGGTTTCTAACTTAAGAATACAACCTCCTTAACAGAATTGTAATTAAAATTTATTCCAACAGGGGCATCTTGTTGATCTTGTCCAAAGAGAGGTCAAGGCCTTACTACAGTCTGCACTTGATATTGCAGTGTGTGTTGTACGTGCTAATCCCACAGTTCTTGAGGGGTTGGGAGCTCAATTGGAAGGTAATACCTAACTACCGGTTGACATTTTGATATTCTTTAGTACGGCTTTCTCTTAGCATCTTCATAAGGCAATGGTTTTACATTGAAGCTTGTTTAAACATAATTAAATAAATAAAATTGTGCTCTAAGCTTTAAAATGAGATGATCACACGATTTAACATGTTTCTCGCTGTAACTCATTATCAAAAAGAATTTTTATGTGTTTGGCCTATGAAAAACAATCACGCTTGCATGTGCAGGTGTGTATTGAATCATAGTTAAGTGAAAAAAGGGTGCTCTTTCTAACAATTTTTAAGCTTTAAGATGAGGTGGTCATACAATTTAACAAAGCTAGTGAAGAGAATCTTATTTTAATATTTTGATTAAGAATGAAGATCCTTTTACTATTTGTGAGGTGTCTTTTCCTTTCATTCTCTTTTCTTTTCGTTTTTTCTTTGCGGAAGGTGAATTCTATATTTGGTTGTTTTATTGCTTGATACATTTCTTCCACCTCAGAGAAAGAGAAAGTAGAAGGTGAAGAGCTACAAGAATGGTTGAGCATGGTCGTTGCACCGGCGGAACTTAACTTTTTTGTTAAGGGAAAGCAAGAGTCTTTACTTCCATTGCAAGCAAGCTCTGGATGACAGCTGCAAGCTTAACCAAGTTATCTGTATCAAAAGAAGATTCGAGTAAGGACTTCCACGTCATCATCTTTCCTCTCAAGGAAAACAAAGCTAATATTCCTGGAGCAGATGGACACGGGGTGCTGGCATCCGGCCAGCTTGATTTTGTATGTGTTACTAAGGTAATTGACCGCTACTTAACTCCTATAAACTCCACTGTTATATACCACAATTTAACGAGAAGGCGAATACTAAAGATCGAGTCAAGAGATTCTTGGTCCTAGAAGTGAGGAAAATAGGCTCGTGATCGAAGTGCTGTCTGTTGGTATATTTCTTGTACATGTGCAATTATTTTTAGTAATTACAAGAATCAATACTTAATATTGTACCATACATCTGTACTTCATCTTACAAAGAAGTAATCCATGTTCTGATGATGTGAGAAATGAAGCTGTGTATACAATGTAATCTTTGTGATTATGGGACAAAAGTATCACTAGGCTGCCATAATTCTTTACTTATGTAAATGTTGATAGTTTTCTCTTATTAATAAGATTTCTTACAGCCCTATGTTTTGTAAATTGGAAGTATTTGATGAGGTAAAATGTTGAAAAGAAAGCAGGAGAGATCGCCAAGCCAAGTAGATGAAGAAGTGATAATTAAATGTCTTGTTGTACTTGGATTTATTGATTTCTTGTTTGTTCATGGATGTGGAGGCATTTTTTGAGTTGGGCTGAGTTAGCATTCATTAAAATGAATAAGAGGGTGATTGATCAAGCACTCTTTTTTTTTGCTTTTTTCGGTTTCGTAAACATCAAAAGTGCTTATAACTTAAAATCGCCAAATAGTATAAATCACCTTTTAAACTTTTGGTTCGACTAAGATTTTACTATTTTATTCCTAATGTCTTTGTAATCTCCGAAATATCATTCCTCGTCAACACCCTACCTCCCTCTCCATTATATTTTCGTCGGTCGTGCTTATTCTTGAAAAGAAAAATTTTAATTTATTTTTCATTTTGTAGATGTCTATAAGGGGGAAAAAATCAGAAATATAGCCAGATTTATAATCGATAATTGAAAAATAGTTTTAATTTCAAAAGTAATTGAAATTTAGCCATTATTTTATGTAAAGATAAAATCAAAATAAAAATACCCTTAAAATTTAGAAATTTTCCAGCATAATATGTTGGGATTCGAATTTTTACATATAAGATTCCAGCATAATATGCTGGAGTTCTAACATAATATGTTAAAAGTTTATATGCATGAGCTCTACAGTTTAGTATATCATGCTAGAACTTTTCGTGTTTTAGCAAAATAGGGACTATTTTTTCAATGACTTTGTAAACTCTAGACATTTTTCAATTAGCAATCCAAAAACTGGCTAGTCCGTGCTATATTTACGTCTATAAGGCATTTTAATAATTATAACACAAATTGCTTATCAACACTTCTATACCAAACAAATCAATATGTTTATTAGTAGTATTTTAGTACTTCTATTCAAATATGTTATTGCTGCTTATTTATAAAAGTTGCTTCAAACTAAACAATGGCGGAGCCAACTTATAGAAAGGGGTGTCAAATATGATACCCCTTGACGGAAAAAATACACTGTGCACGTAGGTAAAAAAATTAAATTTATATGTATATATATTATGTATTGACTCTCCTTGATTTTCTGACATGTTCACTTTTATATATTTTGACACCCCTTAATAAAACTTTTGGCTCGACCACTAAAACTAAAAAGTTCTTTTGAATTGGTGTATGCTGTAAAGTGTCAATTGACAAGTGGTTATCTTTCTCTGGCTGGTAATGAGAACAAAAAAAAATGCTACTGTTGCATAGCATAATGCAAATATGGAGGAAATAGATTCTTAGTGATGATATTTTGGTAGGCACCCAAAATATCACAATTATTGCTTTGTGATATTAACTAGTGCTTATAGTCTGTCCAAAAGAAGACCACAAAGAGATAATAGCCACTCAGCATCTGGCTCAACTTTTTTGCTATCTTTTAATCATATCAATTTTGGCAGCTACTCTATCATCTTTTTCACTGATTTTTGGCTTTTTGTCCATTTTCATTATTAAACCTAATGCTATCATCCTTCTCTTCTTTATGTATGTGTCATCAAAGTTTCTATCACCAAAGCTACTAAACCACAAGTACTAACATAGGCGAGTCTGGTGCGTTAAGTTCCCGCTTTATAGAGTTCGGGAAAAGACTGAATCATAATATTATAAGAGTAATCTTATAATATGTATACAATTTAATTTTTCTTCATATAAATATTGTTTGAGCCGAAGCAATTGTACAGATGAACCCAAAAATACAATTTAGAGACTCAAACATTGTTTCCATTGGCAAAGATTTTCTAGACATTTTGTCTTGGTAAATAAACGACTTTTGCTACCAAAATTGGAGTGTTTTTACAGAGAAAAAAAAAAAAAAAGACGACTACTGGACATCAAGCCCTAGTACTAGTCAAAGCATCACAAACAAAGATTTTCTAGACATGTTTAATATGTTCAATTATAAAGAATGTGATTTGCACTACTTTTATGTAGTTTCTGCAGATTTAAATGGTATTTCATTTCATGCACCGTTCAATATATATATACATAATTGTTCGATTAATCGCTCTTCCGCCGACTGTACATCGGCCCCATCACTTGGATCAATTTTGAATGATGGCCATGGACCATGGTATTTACTATTTACCTATGCTTTTCTATGAAAGGGAACACTATATTAAAATTACATTGGTTTGCCTGTTTCATCATCTAAAATATGTAACGGACTCAAATTATAATATTTTTGTTTACCTTAAAAACGGATAACAATTGAATTTATACGCGGTTTTAAGGATACATGATATTACTTGGCACAAAATGAGAAAATATGTTAATATTGAAATTGACGATAAAAGAAATAAATGCAAACAAAACGAAGCGAATATCCTTGGCCCTCGAGTTCGATCACCCTTGAACCAAGGGAAGTTTCAACTGATATAAGAACAAAGTAACAAAATAATGAAAGCTAGAAAAAGATAGTGTATTGCTTTGTATTGCGTAAATGTGATGTGTTTTACAAATGATCAGACCTCCTTTATGTAGTAGGAGCACCCTACTCTTGATACAGTTCCAAATGAAGTAAGAAATCTCATGATTGGCTAATTAATCGGCTTATCCTCGATACGTGTCGGGATCTCTGTCGTGATCTACGCTAGATCACGGATATTCCGTCCTTCTGTTATTCGGCTTAGCATAATTCCATCGATCTCGCCTGATCTCGATTTTGTTCGATCCCGAGATCTCGAGCTTGACGATATAACTTCGCACCTTGGTTCGATATGATTAGAGGTCGAACCTTAATCTATCAAATTCCAGTCTCGATCAATCACGCTAGGGGCGAGTCCGGTTTTGACCGTATACAGATAGTCCCCTCGTTTCTTGGAGAGAAGGTGACGAGCATCGATATGAATTTTTGAATTTCGTCTCGATGGGTCATGGCGTAAGCGACGAACGGTCAGTGAGACCCCCGGTTGTGACATAAGCGACAAACGGATCCCGAAACGTCCCGTCGACCCAGTTACTAAGGCATTAAATGTCTGTCTGTCATTTGTCGGCCACTAACGGTTCTGAACTGTCACCAGCAAGCTATAAGTACCCTGGCTTTTCCTCATTCAAACTTTATGAATCGCATACTGTCTTAATTCTCTTTTTTTCTGTTCTTCAATGGCGAAAACTTCTAAGACCGTACCGCAAAAGGAGGCCATTTCTTCATCGACCCGCCGACGGCGGGGCTGCGGCGAAACCTCACCCTAATAAATTCGTTCCAGCAAGGTGCCCTACTGTTACTGATTTTAAGGTCGAAAAGACTTCCTCGGTACCGGTCGATGTGAGCCGATCGCAAAGTACATATGCACAATCACTGAGGATCTCTTCACCAAGGTTAAAGATGAGTGCAGCTGGGTCAACAAGAATGTAGTGGTTCCTTCGCCTGAGGAATCGATCACCACCGACGTGGAGGGTTTTCTAAGTTTTTACACTTACCCTTCATGTTAGGTCCCTTAGACCTTATCATCATTGCCTTCTGTAAGAGGTATGATGTGACTCTTGGCCAGATCCACCCCTCCTTCTGGAGAATAGTGATTCTCCTCCGATTTTTTGTAATCAAAATCGAGGGATGTCCCTTTACCCTCGACCAACTTATGTGCCTCTACAGTCCCCGACTCTATCAAAGGGGGCTGATCAAGCTTGCCCGCAAGGCCAGTAGGTCCCCGTTCTCGAGCATAGACGAATCTCAGTACTGAGGTTTGATGGGCCGATTGTTCAAGTAAAGACTTCGGACCTGATCCCTGCTGGAGACATGCCATTTCCCAAGAAATAGAACATGAAACGTAAGTAGTACTTCGCTTTGAAGGTCCAACCTAGTTGTTTTCCCTCCAATTTCTTTCTTCATTGATGTTTTTTTGTTGTCGGAGTTGTGGCTCATATGCTGGACGCAGTTCCCGAGCGGGCCTGGATGGAATTATCGAAGGGTCGATGGGAGGCCCGCAATCATGGTAAGAGTTTTTCCCTGATACATCTGATATCATTTCTTTTTGTCATTAGTCCCTGATTCGTTATATTTTTATTTCGCAGGTTTACCAAAGGACGTCGAGATGAGGCCTTCGTCAGTTGATGATGATATACACGCTGATCCCCTTGCTCTGAAACAGGTCAAAGAGAAGTGGAAAAGAAAAGCCTTGAATCCCTCCGACTCCGAGAAGTAGAGGCCGAGGAAGCGACTGGCGCATAAGCCCAAGAAAGCTGGGGCCCGAGAACTCTCATCTGACTCACTCAATCGGTTGAGGGACGAGTACGAGGAAGAAGAAAATTCTGAATTGGTGGCCCAAGTAAGGCACGACTCTAAGATGCCTCGAGCAGTGGAGGCCGTAGAAGAGGCAGTGGCTGAAGTCCCCGAGAGGGTCGAGAAAGAGACCGGGGCGACGCTTCTCGAGCTACAGTAGATGTCCCGAGGGACGAGCTCGGAGTGATCGATATTTCTGATTCCCCTCAAATTTCGGATGTCGTGATTTGTGAGGCTGGTATGTTAGAAAGCCGTTCTTACGAGGGGCCTCAGGGGGTGACTGATATCCACGGCTTCTTATATGGATTTGAGTCCACCGCTTCGGAAGATGTCGCTAGACTTGGTGACTTTCTGGTGCCGAATAAGGTACCATCATCGGTTTCTACTGGATCTTCATCGAGCCCAAAACTGGTGGATCAATTGTCGGCCCCAAGTGTTAACCCTGATCGCAGGCGGTCAATAACTTTTTCTATCCCAGAGGATGCCCGGGTCTTCTCTGCCCCCTGGGGGTTGCTAGCTACCTTAGATGCTTGGTGACCAAGGAAGACTAGGCCGTGATGAATGCGCTGGAGGCGCCTTGCATATTTAACTAGGCCCATCATGCTTTGCATCAGGTAAGTTCGAGGGTCACTTCATTATTTATTTTAAACTTGAAGTTGTAAATAATTCTAACATCTTTCTTCGTGCTTGCAGGCTTCGGTGTTGCATCATGAGGCTTTCTTCCAAATCTGGGAGGAGCACGAGGCTGAGGTCCGGGAACTCATCGAGAATGGGGATACTTACAAGCTTCTGAGTGAGAAGCTCTAGGCCGATTTAGAAACGGCTCAGAGTGAGCATGTTGAGGTGGCGAAGCAGGTATTTTGAGTTCTTCACGATAGTGAAGAAGAATTGTAGATAGTAACTAACGATCCGATCTTGTAGGTCTGGCAGAGAATCAAACAGATCGGGCAGCTCAAGACACAGATAGACGTGATACAAGCCGGGGATGAAGAGTTCAAGAAGAATATGGACATCTTAGCCTCGAAAAAAAATCGTCCAAGCACAACTGGAGTCGGCCGAGACCCAGCTTCAAGCTGCAAAAGAGAAGGCCTCGGTGCAGGTCAAGAAAATCGAGGAGCTTCAATCTCAATTGGACTTGGCTATTTATGATAAGGCAAACTTGGCCAATGAACTCGAAGCGGCTAGATCTGAGATGGTCGTGGCCAACACCAAAGTCGATGCTAAAGTGGCCCAATTCAAGATCGATATCGAGGCCATCCAGGCGAAGGCCAAGAGCATGGTGGATCATGCAAGACGGCAAGCTCGAAGGGAAGCCATCGAGGGAGTTCATGCTCAGGGCTTCGATATTCTGGCCGAAATCGAGAATGCCAAAGTAGAGGAAGCCAGGGCTCGGAAGCTGGCCTTTACTGAGGAACATTCCGAGAGCTTAAGCGAGTCCAAAGACGGGGAAGATCCCAAGGATGGATATGCTATCTCCGATGAAGACCAGGCCACTTAGGCATTTACATTTTTTACTTTCTTTTGCATTTTGAGGTCGTTTTGACCGTTGTAAATTTTTGTACTAGGCCATTCTAGCCTTGGTAAAAAAGAATTATTATATATATAAGGCTTTTTTCCCCTTTCGGATCTCAAATTTTTCCTTTGCTTCATTACTTGTATTCACAAAGGTCGGAATGCCTTAGCATAAAATTACTTAGGTTGTGTAAGTTCGGAAAAACCCCGACTTTACATTATTTTGTTTTGAGGCATCTCGGGGATTCATTGTTACCGGGAACTTTCTCCCAAAGTAAGTAACTCAAATTATAACTTTCCGAGGGTAGCCTTTAGAACCGGTTGTGAACATTTTTCTTTTTCGAAGGCCTAGTTTTTGTTACAAATTTCGAACGTCTCCAAGTCGTGTTAGTTTGGCCATAGCCTTTTAGTTCGGGAGCTGCCCATTGGGCTTATTTTCCCGAGTTATCCGGTCTTGACCGAGATAACAGTCCCCGAGTGGGGTGGCCGTGGCCTTTAGAAATTGGAGAGTTGCCTAATAGGTCTTTTGCCCCCGAATCCCAGTGACTTGGCTGTTTGAGTTGGACGGCAGTCCCGAGTGAGGGAGTGGTTGTTCGCATTTCAGTTATGTATTGCCCTTGGGCTCGTTATTTTTGGAGGTACGAATCTCTTTAATGTAAAGAGAAAAAAATTTAAAACATAAGATGATTGCAAGGAAAGTACTTATCTTTATTCTCGATCAAAACATTCATATGTGCGTACATATTTTATGCCAGGGCTCGAGCAATCTACGTGGGCACGGTTCGTTTTGACCGTTTGGCCCTTACAATAAATCATATCTATCGAGACCATTCCTTTATGAAGTAGTTTCCTTGCTAGAGTTGATATTCGAAGGTAATGCACATCCGATGGTAGCCCCCAATATTCGAGGTTGATTTCAAAGGAACCTCGAATATTGTTGAATTGATCTTCGGTGCCGATTCGTAATCGGGCTTGATTCTAAGTTAGTACGATTCATTGTTTCCTCGTTAAAAACCTTGCCGAAAAACCCATTTGGGACAAAACTGGTCTAAGGGAAAAAGAGTGCAACACGTGCTTTCAGACCTAAAGACTTCGTGCCGCTTCTCGTTGACCACCTGCAAGTGTTAGTCTGAAATAAAAAGGAAATGAATGGGGTCGTACCTTAGCAGTAATACCTTTTTAGGTGAGATATGTTCCAATTGCTCGGTAGTTGTTCTCCATTCATCGTTCCGAGATTGTAGAACCCTTTTTCGGTGACCTCGAGAATCTGATATGGTTCTTCCTAATTCGGACCCAATTTCCCCTTGTTTGGATTCCGAGTGTTCAGGTTGAGTTTCCTTAGCATTAAGCCCCCCACATTAAAATATCAAAGATTGGCTCTCCGATTGTAATACCTCTAGATCCGTTATTTTTGGGCAGCCAATCGAATAAGGGCGGCTTCACGCCTTTCATCCAACAACTCCAGGCTCGTACTCATGGCCTCGTCATTAGAATCCTTTGTTGTGTATCGATATCTGATGCTTGGCTCCCCGGCTTAGATCGGAATTAGGGCTTCGGCACCATAGACCAATGAGAATGGAGTAGCCCCGGTATTGGTCTTCATAGTCGTGCGATATGCCCAAAGGACTTCGGGTAGTATTTCCTTCCATTTTTCTTTTACGTCGGTTAGCCTCTTCTTAAGGTTTTGGATGATGGTCTTGTTGGTCGATTCAGCTTGCCCGTTCCCGCTGGGGTGATAAGGTGTTGATAGGATTCTTTTGATCTTATGGTCTTCGTGAAATTTGGTTACCTTGCTGCCGATGAACTGTTTCCCGTTGTCACACACAATTTCGGATGGCATCCCGAGATGACATATGATGTGGTCCCAAATGAAGTCGATGACTTCCTTCTCCCTAACCTTCTCGTAGGCTTGTGCTTCAGCCCACTTAGAAAAATAGTCAGTCATAAATAAGATAAATTTAGCTTTAACTGGTGCCCATGGAAGAGGGCCAATGACGTCCATTCCCCATTTCATGAATGGCAATGGTGACAAGACCGAACAGAGTAGTTTCCCGGGTTAGTGAATCATCGGTGCATGTCTTTGGCATTTGTCACATTTTTGAACAAACTCTTTTGTATCTTTTTCTATGTCGATCCAGTAATATCCGGCTTTGATTACCTTTTGAACCAATGATTCGGCACCGGAATGATTTTCACAGAGCTTCCCTCAAAATATACTCGGTATCTCCCGGTCCCAAACATATCGCTAGTGGACCATCGAACATTCTTCTAAACTAGGTTCCATCTTCGGACAAGGTGAATCGGGCTGCCTTCGTGCGCAGGGCCCTCGATTCTTTTGGATCTGAGGAAAGTTTTCTGGTATTCAAATACTCTATTTATTTATTTCTCCAATCCCAGGTTAAGCTTGTGAAGTTTATCTCATGTGGCCTTCTTCGACTACTGACCTCATGAGTTGCACAACGTCCCCTGAATTGAGCTCGCCGTCCTCGACTGATGACCCCAAGTTTGCGAGGGCATCGACCTCACTATTTTGATCTCGAGGCACGTGCTGCAAAGTCCATTCTCTAAATCAATGCAAAGTTACTTGTAACTTATATAAGTATCTTTGCATTCGTTCTTCTCTAACTTATAAGGTTCCGTTAAACTGATTCACCAAAATGAGGGAGTCGCATTTAGATTCAATCACCTCCGCCCCCAAGCCTTTGGCTAGTTCGAGACCTGCAATCATTGCCTCATATTCGGCCTTGTTGTTAGTAAATTCCACAGTTCTAATAGATTGTCTAACCACGTTGCCTGTGGGCGATTTTAGTATGATGTCGAGTCCGGACCCCTTTGCGTTTGATGCACCGCCCGTAAAGAGGGTCGAGATTCCCGAGGACGTACCCGAGTTTACCAACAACTCTCTTTCGTCCTCGGGTATTAGG
This sequence comes from Nicotiana knightiana, assembly GCA_005239525.1. NCBI lineage: Eukaryota > Viridiplantae > Streptophyta > Magnoliopsida > Solanales > Solanaceae > Nicotiana > Nicotiana knightiana. The sequence goes on along the minus strand of ML409588.1, from coordinate 619 downwards.
GACGGCGCGAAGTCGACCACGAAGTCTGCCAAAATTTGAGACATAATGGATGTTCGGGGTTCATATGCAATATCATACCCACTGATATCTATGGACCATTTGGCCAACCGTCCCAAAAGCTTGGGTTTATACATACTATTTCGCAATGGATAAGTTGTTACAGCACATATGAAGTGACATTGAAAGTACAATTTTAGTTTCCTAGAGACGCTTATCAAAGCGAGCGCCAATTTTTCTAGGTAGGGATATCTAGTTTTAGCCTCGCCCAAGGTCCGGCTAACATAATAAATCGGAAATTGCGTACCTTGTTCTTCCCCGACTAGGACTCCTCTTACCGCTATCTCTGATATTGCCAAATATAAGTACATTTGTTCGTCTGCCCTCGGTGTGTGAAGCAGCGGTGGGATCGATAAGTATAGCTTAAGCTCTTCCAAGTCCTGCTCGCATTCCGGAGTCCACGTGAAGTTATTTTTCTTCTTCACCAACGAGAAAAATCGATGGCTCTTATCAGAGGACCTCGAAATTAATTGCCCCAGGGCGACTGTGCGCCCGGTTAACTGATCACGCTCAACTATGTCTAATAAAAGACTAAGCGGGCGTTGCAAATATAATCCGGGAT
>ML409585.1:37254-157600 GCA_005239525.1 Nicotiana knightiana | reverse complement strand
AAAGTAAATAATATATATATATATATATATATATATATTATTTACTTTTATTGTAATTGTTAAGGAGTAATAAGGGAGGATTGGTGGGATCAAGATACCCCCTGCATCAATATATGTGTTTATGTATTCCTCTCTGATTGTGTAAGTCATTCGGTAGTTTTACATTTCACTTAAGGATTGGTTATAGCTGGATGCTGCTTCGACCCTTAAGTTACTTATTTATTTCTGTAAATTTCCGATTTTCAAAGTGAATTTATTATGTTGAGTCATTACCTTCTGCCCTGCTGAGTCGTTAGTAAGATAGTATTTTAAAAAAATGAAAGAACTGACATCATGTTACCTTGTGTGACTTTAATTTAGAACCCGCTGATTATTTCTATACTTATTATTTCTACTAGGTGTCATATTTTACTTCAACTATTTTCTCAACTTAATCTTCTCAACCTGTCTGATGTTTTATTTTAATTACAACGGAATTGTTATTATGTTTTAAACTAATAAACTCTATATTAAATGCAATAGTTATTCGATGTTGAGTTTTATTTGAAAGATGTTATTTTCCTCACTAAAGTGATTTCTTAAACCAAACCTCATCTTTCTCACTGATTCCCTATTTGGTCTAAAAACTAAGATTTACGTCATGATATATATATATATATATATATATAGATGAAATCTCTTGAACATCTTTAGTAATTGCACGGATATTATGTACTAAATGGCACATTGATGTTTCTATGCGAAGTGAGATGGAAAGATGTGGGCACAAGGTGCCGTGTGTGTTTAATAGTTGTTGGAATTATTGGAATCGTGTTCTAGAAACACTTGTTCGGTTGATTTGATATTGCTTTCTCTACTTGAGCACATTTACACTTGATCGTAACCCAAATATTTTGTTGTTTGATTTACCGGGTGGATTCTTGTGCTCATTCGTGTTTCCTTTTCCTCTTATCATTACTACTACTTGCAACTTGATATCCTTTTGCTATCAGTATTACTCTGATAGTCCTTTCTTGTTATATTTGAGACATATCCTGCTGGTTATATATATATTCGGCAATGTATCGACCTGGCCTCATCACTACTATACCGGGGTTAGGATTGATACTTACTGAGTACCACCGTGGTGTACTCATACTACACTTCCGCACTTCTTTTTTTGTAGAAACATGTAAATTGGATTGGGTGTGTTTTTATACTTACGCTAGATGTGGCTAGAGACTTCAAGGTGTACCTGTAGGGCGTTCGCAGGCTCTAGGTCACTTTTTGTTGTATTCATTTCCATTGCTTCATTTATTTCCAGAACAGTGACGTATTTATTATGTATAACTACTCCTTGAAAGGTTTGTGACTTGTACTACTGGTTTTGGGAATTGAAAGTTTATAGGGAAATAAAATTTCTAAGTTGTTAGACGCTAATTGTTTTTGTTGTTCAGTATAAGTTAGCTTACCTAGTCCCTAAGACTAGGTGCCATCATGATACCCAACAGAGGGGAATTTGGGTCGTGACAAGTTGGTATCAGAGCACTATGCTCATAGGTTCTACGAGTCATGAGCAAGTTTAGTAGAGTCTTGTGGATCAAGTACGGAGACATCTGTACTTATCTTCAAGAGGCTACAGAAACTGTTAAGAAATTTCACCTCTTTCATTTCTTATCATGCGACCCTTATTCAGCTCGAAGCGCATATTGTATGTTCCTTTTGTGTCCACTCATGTATCATATTGTGTACTCGACATCAACTATGCGCCAATGGTTCGTGATGCTGCAGATGGACTAAGAGAGAGCCATGGATGCTTAAACATTTTCTCAATGTGTCGTCCATGTATAGAATGCAGAGGTATTGAGAGAATCTTCAGTTGTTCACATGGGGGTGTAGTGGGTTTTAACATCTGGTTGACTGGTACGGGCTTGGGAAGGTTTAATTGGTTGACTAGTGGTCACGATTGTATTGGGGGTCACAAGGTGGACGTTAATTTGGGAATAGTTGGTAGTATTGGGGACTATTTTGTTCGCATGAGGTTTCTACTCCGTGGAAGTTGCATTTTTATCATTTAAGGAACTAGAGGGAGCATGTTTGACTCTCACAAGAATGGACGTGCGCATAGTAAATGACTATGAGTACTATGTAATTGGTGTTGTTCGGGCTGTGAAGGTTAGTTTTGCGCATCAGATGTTGTTTTCGATGGCTTCGCGCCAAGTGGGGGGTCCACTAGCGACATTTAGATTGCAGAGTCAGGTGCTACATCAGTTTGGGTTGGAGATGTGTAAATGTATTTATGGTATTGGGAGGTTCCACGAAACTTGATATCACGACCCAAACTGATGGGCCGTGATGGGCACTCGGTACCTTATTCAACTGAGTACCAACATAATGTATCATACCATCGTAGATAACTGAGCCGGAAGGATGCCATGAGATAAGTAGAATACAACGTGAGATACCAACTTATACGTAAGACATAGAGCCTAGAAGACAAAATATCCACTCGTATATTGAACATAGGCCGACAAGACCATAAAATCGTTTACGTACATGACATATGTCTATAAGCCTCTAAGAATACATAATTTTTATAAAAGTTGGGACAGACTCCCGCCGTAAAGCAATACACGTCTAAATCATACTAACCAAACCAGCAACTCCGAAGCAAATGGAGCGCACAACATCTTCCGCTGAGCTGATAGCCTACTTGGAGGGCTCTCGATTTGCCTATCGAGACCTGAGGGCATGAAACACAACGTCCCTAGGAGAAAAAGGGACATCAGTACAAGTAATGTACCGAGTATGTAAGGCACATTAATAAGTACATAACAGACATGGAAGAAATATAGAGTAAATGAACCTGTAAGCCTGGATAACTCTGTAAACCATGAAATAATTATAGTGTCATGCATATGCGTATGAATGTCATGTCATGCATAGGTACATGTTTCATAACATCGTCAGGCCTCTAAGGGCATCCCATCATATCATCTTAGTCACTGTGGGCAAAATCATCAACGTATACCAGCTGATCGTGTGGTGGTGCATATATAATGCCATAACCTTTTCCCATATCCCATATATATATATGCGTATATAACATCATCTGGTCATGGGTCGATGTGCATGTATAAATGCATGAAATGCATATCAAATACATTAATAGAATCTCTCGGTATGTCATAAGACCATTATATCTCTGATTAATATCATGAAACAAACTTTATCAACTTACGTATTTTCTGAGACCCATGAACAGACGATAGAACAATAATACATATGGGAATTCAAGACTATAGACATGGCTAATACTTCTGTGAATAGAGACATTTATGGAATTTGTGCATTTTCTCATTTCGTTCGTGTCATGTAGATCATGCAAAAAAGAATGAATGGATAGCCTTAACATACCCGGAGTAGGGAAAAAACCATATGATGTTCTTGGAAAAGTTTACACCGTACTCATTTGGAACTGCAAAATCTTACGTTGCTAATGTGTAAATAATTTTTCTTGGAATTATTAAAACCTGTAGGAATTCTCACATCTTCTGTTGGATTTTAGATTACTTGACACAATCAAAGGTATCATGTGTATGCTTATGGAATTCCAATCTTTATTGGAATTGTTTTGAATTTAAGATTAACATGACATTCCAAGGCAAACTCTAGATAGACTACGGAAGTGTCATGTATATGACACTTAAGTGGACACCTTCCCTTCCAAATTATGAGTCACTTAATTCATTACAAAGGGCTGCCACATTTTTGGCTTTGTCCTTATCCAAAATTTATAATTAGTCCACTATTAGTTATTAATTAACTAGGTAATGTTTCATTACCCAAAAATTAACCAATTACCCACATAATTGAGAATTATTTCCACTTACTTAAAACACTAATTACTTTTCACATACCTTACACACCTTACTATCAAGGTCATGTGGTACCTTGTATGACACTAGTCCATAAATACCGAGTATCTTATCTCGGGCCGTATTTCATCCCAACATGCCAAACCTAGACGAAAAATAGTTTTCTTTGACTTTCTCCCCCTCTCACCTTCACAAATTTACTTATTACTTGTTTGAAATAGTATAATGCTTATAATCTCAAAATAATCCCATTTACGTATTTATGTCGATTAACTTACGACGAAACTTTAACAACGAAAATGCAGGATGTAACACTTGCATATGATTAAGTTATGAGATCTTGCATGGGATAATGTTGGGGATTGCAGTGTTCCTACGACATTAATGAGTCTGCATTTTAGGATACAAGGGAAATCGGAGAAACAACTTTAGATTCACCGGAGGTCTATTCAGCATGGGCATCTTGGTTGTGGCATTACGGGGTGCTTTAGAGGAAATGCAATTGTTTATGAGCCTCTGGGCTACGTGGTTCGTGCTATGGTTTTCTGCATTGGGCTTTGGTTGGGATCATTGTGTATCGACAGGGAGAAGTGTTATCCTAGGGGAAAGACGAGGAGTATTCGAAGAAATGGGTCATCTTTGTGGTGTTGGGACAGCATAACAATGGAAGTAATTGGTCATTTATGAATGGGAATTCCCTACTAGAATCTATGGAAGTACTTGTGGGTTGGACAGTTTGTGTGATTCGATTGAGTTGGGGAGATGCGGTCCTGATAACTTTGTTATATGCGGGCGAGTCTCAGATAGTTCCTGGTGGTGTTGGCCACTGCATGAGTCGGTTCTCGGCTATAAGCATAAGAAATATGTTGTACATTATGGTTTTCTCCTGAATGGATATCAGAAGTTAATAGAAGGTTGGTATTATTGGATATCATATGTGAAGAACGTGCATTTTAGGAAGACCCTTGAGTTTTGGTTTGCGGGTGCGTGGCTAGTGGCATGGTGATTACTGGGTTTTGACGCTTTTGAGGTTCAGGTTTCGTTATGCGGCTAGAAATCTATATGGGTGCTTCAGTAAGATGATGGGGTGTGAGTAATGTATCATCCATTCGGTTAACGTGGTTGAGTTCGGGTATGGAAATTTTGGTATTCCTGAGGTTTTGGGCTAGATGTCCCCATATGTGGGCTATTTCTTGTTTGGGGATTGTGAAGGCATGTTACGAATGGGATAACTGATAGCATACATTTTTGATAGGTTGTTATGGACTGTTGGAAGGATATTCACCTAATTGGGAAGAATCAGGATTTGGTTGGGAGTTGTTTGAAAGCTCGACTAGAATATGTATTAAATCTTAGATCAGGATTGGGTACTCTTATGAGCTTGATATCACGGTAATGTTACCGGGCAGAATGGATATTATTTGTGCCCCGGACCTATGTTATGTGCTACTCTCTTATGTTTTGATGGGTTGTGAGGTTGTATGATTATTCTTCACGCATGTTGTACTTCTGTGTGGGCCGTATGGTAATGTGGGCGGGATAGCCCTCGTGATGTTGATTTTCTGAATGCACCTTGGTTGTGCTTGCTTTCTTCCATGTTTATTTATTTCTATTCATTTTCCCACAGTTATACTAGTGCATGCTGATGTGCTTGACATCACTATTCATGTGATCAGTGAAGCTGAGCACTTTGACTTGATGAGTATTTGGGAGCGAGCAGCACGCCGTAGCGGATGTTATGTGGGACGCTCTTTCCTTATCTTTACATTTTGCTTAGCTTTCCCTCTGTGGGATAAGATGATAAGACTTTACCTTGTCATTATATCTGTTGCACTTGTTAGATAATCCTCAAACCTTGCTTTCATTTTATTTTTCTTCATGCCTGGGTTATTGCTTGTTGGGTGTACGGATCCTGTTAGGTGAGAATCTGTGTGGTCCCGTGATGAGTTGTTAGTTGGGCTGTCGGTATTGGCTGAAAAGAGGTTCTTAGACCAGAGGTTTGCTCTATCATACTGGGGTGAAAGTTCAGTGAGTGTTGTGATCTTATTGGCAGAGCTTAGTTAGTGGAAGATTTCAATTGGTATGATACATATTCGATATGTGATTTAGAGTTGAGGGCAAGACCCTCGTGATCTCTTGTGATTTGATAGTTTTGAACCGGCGTGAGTACCGCGGTGGAAGTTGTATCAGGATAGGATCCTTGTGATTTGATCATGTGCTTTAATTCGTTCCTTGTTATATTGTTTGTAGGTTAATATTGATAGAGAGTTGTGCCTATCAGGCTTGTTTGATAGTTTCCTTATGTGTTTTTCTTTTCATATTTAGTCATTTTCATTCTGTGCTTCTTGAGTTTTAGCTTGCGGGGTATGTACCCGGTGGGTGTCTAATTATGAGGTATTCATGTTTCTTGATGATTACTAGTGTTTTGGAGGTTTTAAATAGAGTTCTATCGGATATGAGGCTAATTGTCGGTGCTGAAATGATTTCGGGCAACTGTTATGATAAAAAGTGTTATTATAAGCCTACGAGTGGTTATGTTTTGTGGTTGTACCTTGTGGGTGTAGGCATGAGTTGATGGCGCTGGTTGAGACCGATACAGAATATGGATTTAGAATCGAGTCTTTGGAAATGAGTAGAAGGTGAGAATTTGAGGTATGAGACTTACCGGTGTTGGTAGAAAGACTAAAGTGCAGTTGAGATGGTGTCGTCAGGTTCATGTAGATTAGGGTGATGTGGGATCACCCTCGGGTGTATGTGGAAGTGTGCATTTAATGATTGGAAGACTTCGAGTCGAATCTTGGCACGTTCGAGGACGAACGTTTATTTTAAGAGGGAGAGAATGTAACAACTCGACCTGTCGTTTTGAGAATTTGAGCTCCGTTCGGCAGCACATGGCCTTGAGCAGCTTCATATTTGGTATATCAACATGCCTGCATGGTTGGATTCAGTTACTGGATGATTCAGAATCAGATTGGAAGAAGGATTCTAGTTTTTGGAAGTTTAAGTGGTGAAATTTGACCGAAATTCGACTTTTGTGATATCGGGGTCAGAATGCGATTACGAGAGTTGGTGCAGCTCCATTATGTCTTTTGGGACTTGTCTACAAAATTTGGCATCGTTCCGGGTTTGTTTGATTTGTTTCGGCACGTGTTTTTGAAGTTGGAAGATTTTGAAGTTCATAGTTCAATTCATGGTGAGAATTGTCCTTTTGGCGTTGTTTGATGTGATTTTATACCTCGAGCGACTACGTGTTAGGTTATAGAACTGGTTGGTAGGTTTAAACGGGGTCCCGAAGGCCTCGGGGGTGTTTCGGATGGGCTACGGGCCATTTCCTTCTATTTTTAAACTGTTGTTTTCTGCTACTTGGTTTACTTCATCGCGTTCGCATAGTGTTAATTTAGAGGGTGGAATATTTCTTCTTCGCGTTCGCGTATTATTTCCCGCGTTTGCGTAGCCCAGTCCTTGGACCATCAAATTTCCCTCTCCGCGTTCGTGAGCCATCTGTTGCGTTCGTAAAGCTCGTCTTGGAAGCCTTCGTTTTTCCTTCTTCGCGAATGCGAGTCTTCTTCCGCGTTCGCGGTGCTTTAACATTTACACAGAGTAAATAGTACTCCATTCCGAGATTTTGCCATTCTCACCATTTTTGGAGATCTAGAGCTTGGTTTTGGGATTCTTCGTGGGTTTTCAAGCATATCATTGGGGTAAGTGTTCTCTATATGAATCTTATCATATTTCATGAATCCATTGCTATTTTCATCATCTAATTAGTGAAATAAGTTGGGGAATTATGGGAAAATTTATGAAATCTTTAAAAATGTAAAAGTCGTGATTTAAAGGATGAATTGGTATCAGAATTTGATAATTTTGGTATTTCTAAACTCATATCGGAATGGGTGTTCGGGTTTTTGTAAATTTTGTCGGGTTTCGAGGTGCGGGCCCAGGGAGTTGACTTTTGTTATGTTTTTACAAATTGTATAAGTATCGTAGCTTTGTTATTTGAAATTGTTTTCTCTTGCATTGTTTGATGTAATTAAGTCATTTTTGTCTAGATTGAGCCGAGCATTGGTGAATTGGTAAATGAAAAGCTAAATTGAGTATTGAATTGGCCGGATTGAGGTAAGTATCTTGTCTAACTTTGTGGGGGAAACCACCCCTTAGGAATTGAGTAAATTGTGCTATTTTGATATGTTAAAGCCGTGTACGCAAGGTAACAAGTGAGTACACAGTTAATATGTGGTATTCACCAGTTAGATTGCCTAGTCTCTTTCTATACTTTTAAGTAAATTGTCATAAAATGTGGTTCCCCTTTGTGAGATTACTCTCACATGCTCTATATGATTTTGTTAGTCCTTATTTGCTTCCTATTTGCTATTTGGCCTCTATATGCCTTGGTTATTGTCAGTTCCTTCATTATTATCTTGTTACCTCTTAACTGTTGAGTTATTCTATGATTACGTGAGCATCTGTTACAAGTCCAAGTTGTTGTGAATACCTGTGTAGTTATCACGTGCCTTACATGTCTTGTTTCCTTGTAAATGATGTTGTATTCATTTGATTGTTACGTTGTGCCCTTATTTCTCTGTACTCATACCTTTCGTTGAAGAGTTTCTTGTAATTGAGTTATTGAATTGTGGTTGATTGATCTATACTATTATATGGTGGGATCGGGTTGCACGCCACAACAGGAGGAATAAGGGAGGATTGATGAGGAGGAATAAGGGTGAATATGATTATTCGGTGGGATCGGGTTGCACGCCACAACAGGAGGAATAAGGGAGGATTGATGAGGAGGAATAAGGGTGAATATGATTATTCGGTGGGATCGGGTTGCACGCCACAACAGGAGGAATAAGGGAGGATTGATGAGGAGGAATAAGGGTGAATATGATTATTCGGTGGGATCGGGTTGCACGCCACAACAGGAGGAATAAGGGAGGATTGATGAGGAGGAATAAGGGTGAATATGATTATTCGGTGGGATCGGGTTGCACGCCACAACAGGAGGAATAAGGGAGGATTGATGAGGAGGAATAAGGGTGAATATGATTATTCGGTGGGATCGGGTTGGACGCTGCAACATGAAGAATAAGGTTGAATTTATATGGAATAATAATGGTGAATTATTATGTTGATAATGATATGTGGTGGGATTGGGTTGCACGCCGCAACATTGTCACGACCCCAAATCTCAATCGGCCGTGATGGCGCCTATCGTGGAACTAGGCTAGCCAATATCTCACATGATCACAATTTCTTTTAAAAACATCCCATTTCCGAAATCTGAGCATTTCATAAATATACAGAACTACTGAATAAAGAAGGTCATCATAGAACAATACTGAAATCACCAAAACCCGAAGCCAACGTGCCATGAGCATTTAGTGAAATAATCAAAAATAAATTATTACAATACAATCTCCAAAACAAAACTAAATACACAGGAAGGGAAAATAGAGATGTTGCGGACGCTGGACAGCTACCTATATATCCCGCAATCCGGCTCCGCTGCGGATGATAAAGGCTAATGCTCGAGGTCTTTTCCTGAATCTGCACACAGAGGTGCAGGGAGTAATGTGAGTACACCAATTCAGTAGTAATGAAAATAAATCAGGTTTGAGCAGCAAGAACCATATAAAATCAATGTCATGAAATCACAGGATGCACAACTTTACTTTCAAATAGTATAACATGGATGTATGAAATCGTCATGCCTTTAAAATCAGCTTTCGAAAACCTGTTAACAATATATATTTTTCAACAACTTCAACCCAAAGGTCTAGCATAAAAATGAAATGAATCATATAGAGGCTGCTCGGAAAAACATATTACATAAGCTCAGAATGTAAGTAGCGGAATCATCAGTAGCCCCTAGGGCAAAACATGTATCATAATCAGCCCCTCGGGCATGCCTCATAGTCACTCATAATCAGTCACTCATCACCTCACAGTCACTCATAATCAATCACTCAGCACCTCACGATCACTCATACCTCCCAAACACTCGTCACTCGACACTCGACACTCGACACCCACACTCAGTAGGTACCTGCACTCACTGGGGGTGTGTACAGACTCCATCTTCAGAGGGGCTCCTTCAGCCCAAGCGCTAAATAACCAGCCAAATCATGGCATCAATCGCTCTCAGGCTCTTGGCTTGTCTCATATCATAAATATCCTCACAACATTGGCCCTCGTCCACACTCAGTCAGACACTCTCAACATGCCACTCAGGCCATAAGCAAAACGGGGTTCTCGACCTGAAAATAGTATTTCATTTCAAGAAAAAGTAATATCATCAAATAGGAGTGTCAACAATTTCACAAGAAGACTGTGTGTAAAATCATAGTTTCAAGTAGTGAGAGTTTCAGTAAAGTAGCCCCCAAGGGGTTAAAACAGATCGGCACTAGGCCCCAAACATGGCTCACTGCCCAAATATTACACAATTCTTTTAGAACATAATTAACATAACGTTTTGAGTAAATATGCAACTCATTAGTTGCCGCGGAGAGGACCTAGTCCAATCCAAAAGTCAGTACGCGCCACACACTTCTCATCCGATATGTGCGCCCTTCTAGAAACAGCAAGAAATACGAAGTCTGGGGTTTCATACCCTCAGGACAAGATTTATCCATTACTTATCTCTACCGGGCCGCGACACTAGTCCGCAATGCACCTGCCCCTTAAATTGGCTCCCGATTGCACCGAATATAGCCAAAATCAGTTCAACATCATTTAAATATACTCAAGGAACACAACCCAATCGAAAATCATCAAATTAAACAAAAATCTCGAAATTTGGCAAAACCCGAGCTCCGGGCCCATGTCTCGGAATCCGATAAAATTTTCATCACAAGAACCCTTATCCTCCCACGAGACCGTACATACCAAGAACACTAAAATCGGACCATAATTGCCCACTCAAATCCTCAAAAGAAAAATCCCATTCCCATGCACCCTTCTTCCCCAACTTTGGTTCACTTCCAGAAATTTTATGGTTTAATCACTTAGGAATTGCAATAAAAACGAGTTATGAAGTTGAAAATCTTACCTCCAATGATTCCCTCGATTTCCCTTCAAATCCCTCTCAAATAGCTCTCCACTTGCATGCAACAATGGGAAAATATAAACGAATTTCGCACTTCAGGCCTTTTAAACATTCTGCCTAGCTAAAATAATCCCTTCATTGCGATCGCAAACATCGGCACGCGATCACGATGAACAAATCTGCTGCCCCATCAAATTACCTTACGCGATCGCGATTCATCAAGACTTAAACCCACGCGATCGCAAACAATTCCACGCGATCGCGATTAACAAAAATCCTGCCTAACCAATTAAACCTACGCGATCGCATACATCCTCACGCGATTGCATAGAAGGAAACCAAAACCTTACACCAGCAGCAATCTGCCCAGAATTCAAGCAAAAAGTTGGTCCGTTAACAACCCGAAACACACCCGAGGCTCTCGGGACCTCAACAAAACATACCAACATATCCCATAGCATCATTCAAACTTAGTCGAGCCTTCGAACAACAAAAACAACGCGGAAAAACAAAAATTACATCAAATTCAAGCATATGAACTTTGAAACTCCTAAAACTCGCCAACTACGCCAAATCCAACAAAAACACCTCCGATTAACCTAAAATTTTGCGGACATATCCAAAATGACATTACGAAACCGTTCCAACTTACGGAATTCTATTCCGACCTCGATAGTCTATTTTCAACTATCGATCGGAAATCGCCAAAAACTAACTTTCGCCATTTCAAGCCTAATTCTACTCCGGACATCACAAAATTATTCCAAACACACTCCCAAGTCCCAAATCACCTAATGAAGTTATTCGAGCCATAAAATCCGCATTCCGAGGTCGTTTACCATTAAGTCATCTCTCTGTTGACTTTCTCAACTATTAAGCTACTTTAAAAGGCTAAATGCCTAAACTCTCACAATAACTACTCCGGACCCAAACCAACTGATCCAACACATCAAAAATAAGATAGTGATACATAAAAAATGTAGGAATAGGGGAAATGGGGTAAATCTCAGGGAATGACCGGTCGGGTCGTTACAAACATATATTTAATATTTACTATTATTGTAATTGTTACGGAGGAATAAGGGAGGATTGGTGGGATCGGGTTGAACTCGCAACATATATATATATATATATATATATATATATATATATTATTTACTTTTATTGTAATATTTAAGGAGAAATAAGGGAGGATTGGTGGGATCGGGATGCGTGCTGTATCAATATATGTGTTTATGTATTCCTCTCTAATTGTGTAAGTCATTCAGTAGTTTTACATTTCACTTAAGGATTGGTTATACCTGGATACTGATTCGACCATTAAGTTATTTATTTATGAAAATTTTCAATTTCCAATGTGAATTTATTATGTTGAGTCATTACCTCCTGCCCTGTTGAGTCATTAGTAAGATAGTATTTTTCAAAAAATAAAAGAACTAACATCATGTTACCTTGTGTGACTTTAATTTAGAACAGGTCGATTATTTCTATACTTAATATTTCTACTAGTTTTCATATTTTACTTCAACTGTTTTCTAAACTTAATCTTCTCAGCATGTCTGAAATTTTATTTTAATTACAAATGAATTGTTATTATGTTTTAAACTAATAAACTCTATATTAAATGCAATAGTTATTCGATGTTGAATTTTATTTAAAAAATGCTATTTTCCTCACTAAATTGATTTCTAAAACCAAACCTCATCTTTCTCGTTGATTCCCTATTTGGTCTAAAAATTAAGATTTACTTCATGATATATATATAGATGAAATCTCTTCAACATCTTAAGTAGTAATTGGCATGGATATTATGTATTGAATTGCACGTTGACATTTCTATGCGAAGTGAGATGGAAAGATGTGGGCGCAAGGTGCCCTGTGTGTTTAAGAGTTGTTGGAATTATTGGAATGGTGTTCTAGAAACACTTGTCCGTTTGATTTGATATTGTTTTCTCTACTTTAGCACATTTACACTTGGCTGTAACCCAAATATGTTGTTGTTTGATTTACCTTGTGGATTCTTATTGTCATCCATGTTTCCTTTTCCTCTTATCATTACTACTGCTTGCAACTTGATATCATTTTGCTATCAGTATTACTTTGATAGTACTTTCTTGTTATATTTGAGACATATCATGCTAGTTATATGTATATTTGGTAGTGTCTCGACCTGGCCTCATCACTACTCTACCGAGGTTAGGCTTGATACTTACTAAGTACCACCGTGGTGTACTCATACTACACTTTTTCACATCTTTTTGTGCTGAACCAGGTACTTCAGATAAACTCGGTTTTGATACTTACGCTCGGTGTGGCTGGAGACTTCAGTATATGTTAGGCTTACGTAGTCACTAAGACTAGGTGCCATCACGTTACCCAACGGAGGAGAATTTGGGTCATAATAAGTTTTTATCAGAGCTCTAGGTTCATACGTGCTACGACTCATAAGCAGGTTTAGTAGAATCTTGCGGACCGGTACGGAGACGTCTGTACTTATCTTTGAGAGGCTACAGAAAGTATTAAGAAATTTCACCTTTTTCAATCCTTATCTTGCAATATTTATTCATCTCGAAGAACATATTCTGTGTTCCTTTTGCATCCACTCGTGTATCATATTACGCACTAGACATCAAATATGCGCCAACGGTTCGTGATGCTGCGGATGGACTACGAGAGAGCCAGGGATTCTTAAACATTGTCTCAACGTGTCTTCCAGATTAAGAATGCACAGGTATTGAGAGACTCTTCAGTTGTTCACATGGGGGTGTAGCGGGTTCCGACATCTGGTTGATTGGTACGAGCTTGGGAAGGTTTAATTGGTTGACTACTGGTCACGATTGTAGTGGGGTCACGAGGTGGATGTTGATTTGGGGATAGTTGGTGGTATTGGGGACTGTTTTGTTCGCATAAGGTTTCTACTCCGTGGAAGATGAATTTTTATCATTTAAGGCACTAGAGGGAGCAGGTTTGACTGTCACGAGAATGGACATGTGCAGAGTAGATGACTATGAGTACTATGTGATTGGTGTTGTTCGGGCTGTGAATGTTAGTTTTTCGGATCATCAGATGTTGTTTCATATGGATTCGCGCCAAGTGGGGGAGTCCACTAGCGGTAGTTAGATTTTCGATTCAGGTGTTACATCAATTTTTGTCGAAGATGTGTATATGTATTGATGATATTGGGAGATTCCGTGAAACTTGCTTCTGATAAAGATATGAGTTCTTGCATGGGATAATGTTGGGGCTTGCGGTGTCCCTACGACATTAATGAGTCTGCATTTCAGTATTCAAGGGAAGTCAGAGAAACAACTTCAGATTCACCGGAGGTCTATTCAGCATGGGCATCTTGGTTGCAGCATTGTGGGGTGCTTCAGAGGAAATATAGTTGTTTATGAGCTTCTGGGCTACGTGGTTCGTGCTATGATTTTCTGCATTGGTCTTTGGTTGGAATCATTGTGTATCGACATGGAGAAGTATTATTCCAGCGAAAAGACGAGGAGTATTCGAAGAAATGGGTCAGCTTTGTGGTGTTGGGCCAACATAACAATGGAAGTAATTAGTCATTTCTGAATGGGAATTCTCTATCAGCATCTATGGCACTACGTTTGGGTTGGACAGTTTGTGTGAGTCGATTGAGTTGGGGAGATGTGGTCCTGATAGCTTAGTTGCGTGCGGGAAAATCTCGGATAATTTCCGATGGTGTTGGCCACGGCTTGAGTCAGCTGGCTGCTATATGCATAAGGAATATTTTTTACATAATGCTTTTCTCCTGAATGGATATCAGAAGTTAATAGAAGGTTGGTATTATTGGATATCATATGTGAAGAACGTGTATTTTAGGAAGACCCTTGAGTTTTAGTTTGCGGGTGCCTGGCTAGTGGCATGGTGATTACGTGGTTTCGAGGCTTTTAAGGTTCAGGTTTTGTTACGCGGATGGAAATCTATATGGGTGCTTCAGTAAGATGATGTGGTGTGACTGATGTATCAGCCATTCAATTAGTGTGGTTGAGTTCGGGTATGGAAATTTCGGTATTCCCGAGGTTTTGGGGCTAGATGTCCCCATATGTGGGCTATTTCTTGTTTACGGATTGTGAAGGCATGTTGAGAATGGGATAACTGATAGCATATATTTTTGATAGGTTGCTATGGACTATTGGAAGTATATTCACCTAATTGGGAAGAATCAAGATTTGGTTGAGAGTTGTTTGAAAGCTCAACAAGAATGTGTATTTAATATCAGATCAAGATTGGGTACTCTTGTGACCTTGATATCACGGTTATGTTACTGGGAAGAATGGATACTATTTGTTCCCTTGAACTATGTTATGTGCTACTCTATTATGTTGTGATGGGCTGTGAAATTGTATGATTATTCTTCACGCATGTTGTAATTCCGTTCAGGCCTTATGGCGATGTGGTCGGGATAGCCCTCGTGATGTTGATTTTCTCATTGCACCTTCGTTGTGCTTGCTTTCTTCCATGTTTATTTATTTCTATTCATTTTCCCACAGTTATACTAGTGCATGATGTTGTGCTTGGCATCAATATTCATGTGATCAGTGGAACCGAGCACTTTGGCTTGATGAGTATTTAGGAGCGGGCTGCATGCCGCAGCGGATGTTGTATGAGATGCTCTTTCCTTGTGTTTATATTGTGCTTAGCTGTCCCTTTGTGGGATAAGTTGATAAAACTATACCTTGTCATTATATATGTTTCCCTTGTTAGATAATCCTCATACCTTGCTTTCCTTTTATTTTTCTTCATGCCTAGGTTATTGCTTGTTGGGTGTACGGATCCTGTTAGGTGAGAATCTGTGTGGTCCCGTGATGAGTTATTAGCTGGGCTACTGGTATTGGCTGTAAGGAGGTTCTTAGACCGGAGGTTTGCTCTATCGTACTGGGGTGAGAGATCAGTAAGTGTTGTGATCTTATTGGCAGATCTGAGTTAGTGGAAGATTTCTATTGGTATGATATATATTCGATATGTGATTTAGAGTTGAGGGAGAAACCCTCGTGATCTCTTGTGATTCGATAGGTTTGAACCGGGGTGAGTACCACGGTGGAAGTTGTATCAGGATGGGATCCTTGAGATTTGTTCATGTGCTTTAATTCTTTCCTTGTTATATTGTTTGTAGGTTAATATTGATAGAGAGTTGTGCCTGTCGGGCTTGTTTGATAGTTTCCTTATGCATTTCTATTTTCATATTTAGTTATTTTCGTTCCGTGCTTCTTGAGTTTTAGCTTGCGGGACATGTACCCGGTGGTGTTAGTTGTGGCTTGGTTATTAAGGTGTCTTATTAGGAGTTCTTCATGTTTCTTGCATCATTATCAGTGTTATGGAGGTTTGAAATAGAGCTCTATTGGATATGAGGCTAATTGTCGGTGCTGAAATGATTTAGGGCAGCTGTTGTGATCATAAGTATTATTATAAGCCTACGAGAGGTGTATTATGTTGTCTGGTCGTACCTTGTAGGTGTAGGCATAAGTTGATGCAGCTGGTTGAGACCAATATCGGATATGGATATATATATATATATTATTTACTTTTATTGTAATTGTTAAGGAGGAATAAGGGAGGATTGATGGATCGGGATGTGTGCCGCATCAATATATGTGTTTATGTATTCCTCTCTGACTGTGTAAGTCATTCGGTAGTTTTACATTTCACTTAAGGATTGGTTATACCTGGATAGTGATTCGACCCTTAAATTATTTATTTATTTATTTATGCAAATTTCCAATTTTCAAAATGAATTTATTATATTGAGTCATTACCTCCTGCCCTGCCGAGTCGTTAGTAAGATAGTATTTTTTTTAAAATGAAAGAACTAACATCATGTTACCTTGTGTGACTTTAATTTAGAACCCGCCGATTATTTCTATACTTATTATTTCTACTAGTTGTCATATTTTACTTCAACTGTTTTCTCAATTTAATCTTCTCAACCTGTCTGAAATTTTATTTTAATTACAAATGAATTGTTATTATGTTTTACACAAATAGACTCTATATTAATTGCAATAGTTATTCGATGTTGAATTTTATTTAAAAAATGCTATTTTCCTCCCTAAATTGATTTCTAAAGCCAAACCTCATCTTTCTCGTTGATTTCCTATTTTGTCTAAAAACTAAGATTTACTTCATGATATATATAGATGAAATCTCTTGAACATCATAAGTAGTAATTGGCACATATATTATGTACTGAATGGCACGTTGATGTTGCTATGCGAAGTGAGATGGAAAGATGTGGGCACAAGGTGCCATGTGTGTTTAATAGTTGTTGGAATTATTGGAATGGTGTTCTAGAAACACTTGTTCGGTTGATTTGATATTGCTTTCTCTACTTGAGCATATTTACACTTGGCCGTAACCCAAATATGTTGTTGTTTGATTTACTTGGTGGATTCTTATTGTCATTTATGTTTCCTTTTCCTCTTATCGTTACTACAGCTTGCAACTTGATATCCTTTTGCCATCAATATTACTTTGATAGTACTTTCTTGTTAGATTTGAGACATATCTTGCTAGTTATATATATATTCGGTAGTGTCTCGATCTGGACTCGTCACTACTCTACCGAGGTTAGGATTCATACTTACTGAGTACCACTGTGGTGTACTCATACTACACTTTTGCACATCTTTTTGTGCAGAACCAGGTACTTCGGATCAAGTCGGTTTTGATACTTACGCTTAGTTTGGCTGGAGACTTCAAGGTGTACCTATTGGGCATTCGCAGGCTCTGAAGTCACTTTCTCTTGTATTCGTTTCCATTGTTTTATTTATTTCCGGAATAGTGACTTATTTATTATGTATAACTACTCCTAGGAAGGCTTATGACTTGTACTACCGGTTTTGGGAATTGTAAGTTTATAGGGAATTAAAATTTCTAAGTTGTTAGACGCTAATTATTTTTGTTGTTCAGTATATGTTAGGCTTACCTAGTCACTAAGACTAGGTGCCATCACGTTACCCAACAGAGGGGATATTGGGTCATGACAAGTTGGTATCAGCGCTCTAGGTTCATAGGTGATATAAGTCAAAAGCAGGTTTAGTAGAGTCTTGCAGATCGGTACAGAGACGTCTGTACTTATCTTCGAGAGGCTACAGAAACTATTAAGAAATTTCACCTCTTTCACTCCTTATCGTGCGACACTTATTCAGCTCGAAGCACATATTGTATGTTCCTTTTGCATCCACTCGTGTATTATATTACGCACTCGACATCAACTATGCGCCAACGGTTCGTGATGCTGCGGATGGACTATGAGAGATCCAGGGATGCTTAAACATTGTCTCAACGTGTCGTCCAGATTAAGAATTCATAGGTATTGAGAGACTCTTCAGTTGTTCACATGGGGGTGCAGCGTGTTCTGACATCTGGTTGATTGGTACGAGCTTGGGAAGGTTTAATTGGTTGAATACTGGTCGCGGTTGTAGTGGGGGTCACGAGGTGGATGTTGATTTGGGGATAGTTGGTGGTATTGGGGACTATTTTTTCGCATGAGGTTTCTATTCCATGGAAGATGAATTTTTATCATTTAAGGCACTAGAGGGAGCAGGTTTGACTGTCACGAGAATGGACGTGCGCAGAGTAGATGACTATGAGTACTATCTGATTGGTGTTGTTCAGGTTGTGAAGGTTAGTTTTTCGGATCATCAGATGTTGTTTTCTATGAGTTCGTGCCAAGTGGGGGAGTCCACTGGCGGTAGTTGGATTGCAGAGTTAGGTGTTACATCAATTTGGGTCGGATATGTGTATATGTATTGATGGTATTGAGATATTCCGCGAAACTTGCATATGATTAAGATATCAGATCTTGCATGGGATAATGGTTGGGATTGCGGTGTTCCTACGACATTAATGAGTCTGCATTTCAGTATTCAAGGGAAGTCGGAGAAACAACTTCAGATTCACCGGAGGTCTATTCAGCATGGGCATCTTGGTTGTGGCATTACGGGATGCTTCAGAGGAATTATAGTGGTTTATGAGCTTTTGGGCTACGTGGTTTGTGCTATGATTTTCTGCATTGGGCTTTAGTTGGGATCATTTTGTATCTACATGGAGAAGTGTTTTTCCTGGGGAAAGACAAGGAGTATTCAAAGAAATGGGTCAGCTTTGTGGTGCTGGGTCAGCATAACATTTGATGTAATTTGTCCTTTCTAAATGGGAATTCTCTACCGGCATCTGTGGCAGTTCTTTTGGGTTGGACAATTTGTGTGATTCGATTGAGTTAGGGAGATGTGGTTTTGATAGCTTATTTTCGTGCCGGCGAGTCTCGGATAGTTCCCGATGGTGTTGGCCACGACTTGAGTCGGCTGGATGCTATGGGCGTAATGAATATGTTGTACGTTGTGCTTTTCTCCTGAATGGATATCAGAAGTTAATAGAAGGTTGGCATTACTGGATATCATATCTGATGAATGTTTATTTTAGGAAGACCCTTGAGTTTTAGTTTACGGGTGCCTGGCTAGTGGCATGGTGATTACGGGGTTTCAAGGCTTTTGAGGTTCAGGTTTCATTACGTGGCTGGAAATCTATATGGGTGCTTCAGTGCTTCAGTAAGATGATGGGGTGTGACTGATGTATCAGCCATTCGATTAGCGTGGTTGAGTTGGGGTATGGAAATTTCAGTATTCTTGAGGTTTTGGGGCTAGATGTCCCCATATGTGGGTTATTTCTTGTTTGCGGATTGTGAAGGCATGTTAAGAAGGGTATAACTGATAGCATACATTTTCGATAGGTTGCTATGGACCGTAGGAAGGATATTCACCTAATTGGGAAGAATCATGATTTGGTTGGGAGTTGTTTGAAAGCTGAACAAGAATGTGTATTTAATATCAATCAGGATTGGGTACTCTTATGAGCTTGATATCACAGTTATGTTACTGGGAAAAGTGAATATTATTTGTTTCCCTGAACTATGTTATGGGCTACTCTCTTATGTTGTGATGGGCTGTTAGGTTGTATGATTATTCTTCACGCATGTTGTAATTCCGTTCAGGCCTTATGGCGATGTGGGCGGGATAGCCCTCGTGATGTTGATTTTCTCGTTGCACCTTGGTTGTGCTTGCTTTCTTCCATGTTTATTTATTTCTATTCATTTTCCCACAGTTATACTAGTGCACGCTGTTGTGCTTGACATCAATATTCATGTGATTAGTGAAATCGAGCACTTTGTCTTGATGAGTATCTAGGAGCGGGCTGTATGCCGCATCGGATGTTACATGGGATGCTCTTTCCTTATGTTTATATTGTTCTTAGCTTTCCCTCTGTGGGATAAGTTGATAAAACTATACGTTGTCATTATATTTGTTGCACTTGTTAGATAATCCTCATACCTTGCTTTCATTTTATTTTTCTTCATGCCTGGGTTATTTCTTATTGAGTGTACGGATCCTGTTAGGTGAGAATATGTGTGGTCCCATGATGAATTGTTAGTTGGGCTGCTGGTATTGTATGAAAGGAGGTTCTTACACCGGAGGTTTGCTCTATCGTACTGGGGTGAGAGTTCAGTAAATCTTGTGATCTTATTGGCAGAGTTTAGTTAGTGGAAGATTTCAATTGGTATGATATATATTTGATATGTGATTTAGAGTTGAGGGAGAGATCCTCGTGATCTCTTGTGATTCGATAGGTTTGAACCGAGGTGAGTACCGCGGTGGAAGTTGTATCAGGATGAGATCCCTGTGATTTGTCCATGTGCTTTAATTCTTTCCTTGTTGTTGATACCAAAATTTTCCTCAAAATTATTTTCAAATGTGCATATTATATTCAAAATTACTTCTCATAATGAATGGTATTTTTCCCTAATTTTCCATGTTTTTATATATTTGTTTTCCTATTTCTTTAGTATTTTACAATTATTCATAAAGTATATTATTAAATATTTTTAAATATTTTCCACCAGATTATAATAACCCAATTCTCCTACCCAGCCCAAACCAATTCCTACCCGCCCAACCCCCGGATCAATCTGAGTCGTTGATCAAATTAGATCAACGGCCCAGATTTCACTTACCATAATTAAACCAAACTACCCCCCTGACCCCCTCTCATTTCTCACCGTCTCTTATCTCTCTACTCTCTCTCTCTCTCTCTCTTTCTCTATCTCTAGTATCTTCTAGAGACTTCTGTCTCCTCCCTGCTCCGACGAGTCCCTTCATCTTCTTCGGTGACCTTCTCCACCGGAGACCATAGGCTCTTCACCCTCTTCCTCCTATGGTTTTCTTATGCCGGTAATGTCATCCCCAAGGCCCTCGAAGGGCGAGGACTCGTCTGCTCACACCCATGGTGTTCCTGCTTACCCCAGGCCTCCAATACTTGATTTTGAGTGAGGTCTGTGACCTTTGAGGCTGAGCCAGTGACATTTGAGGTTCTTCTTATCTTCTCTGAGGTTTTCTTTGAAACCCTAAGTTTTGAAACCTCCGATTCCTTTAGATCTACAATAGATCTATGAATATTACGAGTTATTATGATGTTTCCTTTAAAGATCTTTTATTTTTTCTAAACGGTTCTTCACTTTTAACTAGGGTTCCGAAACCCTTTTTCAAAATGGCTTTCTTTGTCGATTTTTAACACCATCTCACGATTTTCCCTCACATTTTTCATTATTGAAACGTTTTCCTTTGGTTTGGTTAGTATATGTGCTTGATTGTCACGAATGGTTTGATTTCTGGTGATATTACTCTGTTTTTCCTATTAGGGTTTATGACTCTTCGTCTCTTTTGTGTGTATCATGTCTACTTTGTTGATTCGTACTAGTATCTGTGTGAAACCCTAATTTTTTAGACCTAAAACCTTTAAAATTACTGGTTTGCCTGTGTGTTCGAATATATGCTTATGTTTCATTGATCTTTACCCTATGTTGTTTGTCTTTGGTTCTTCTTGCCTCCCTGACTCACATGATTCCTAATTTCATGCAGTAGGGTTTCTGTGTTCTTGTTTAACAACCGTGTTGCTTCATGTTGATTCTCTTCAATTAATTTTATGCTTGCTCCAGTCCTTGATTCTGTTATTTGTCACTCAATTGTTTCTTGACTTATAGCTTTGCTTATAATGTGGTCATTCCTGCTATACATACGAATCTCTATTCACTAGTTGTTTGAATCTCTGATTCACTATGATTCGGAAAGCCCTGCTGATCTGTCATGAGATATTCTTATGATTTCCAACCCCGAACTTGTTTTTCTTACGTTTATTTGTTACTGTGATTGATATTTCTTCCGTAATTGATATTTTTCCGAACCTAGTCTCAATTTCTTGCTTGATTTGGTCTGAAATTGTTTGCTTACATATCATGTGCATGGTAACTTTCCTTAATTATGCTTAGCCACTAGCCGTTTGAGTTCAACCATCAATTAAGGGATACTTAATTGCTTGTCATGAACACTGTCTTACCTTCTTACCTTATTTTTCACTCACCGTTTGAATAATTCCTTTAATTCTAGGGATACTTAGCAGTTAATCGATTCCCTGAGTCCCATAATTATTGAGCAGTCTGATTTCTTTGCCTTATTCTTTTTTACTTAGTTCCAACTATATATATACTATGTCCATGCATTGATAAAAAACAGACAAACACTTATTCTATTTTACTCTCTCTTGCTCACACACATACCTTTCATTTGCTCCCATTGATTGTCTGTTGTTACTGGTCGGCTGAAAGCCAAGACTAGTTGTGTTGTCTGCTTATTATCTACTATGTGTTTTCTCTCTTCCATACTGGTATGCCTCGATTTTGATTTAAAGTTCCAAAAATAATATGGTACATTATTTACCTCAGTTCATCCTGTTTCTTGTGTGTGTCTACTTATGGTTTTGTTGTTCAACTTAACACTAATATGTCTACCTTACATTCTCTATCTGTATGATTCTGAATATGTCTCCCCCCCCCCCACTTTCTTAGAATCAGCATGTTCATGAAAGGTTATCCTCTTTTCTATAGCACGTCTTACTGCAACCATGTTCCTTGGTATGCTTAACTAGTTTAGTATGAACTTGTCTTCGACAAGGAAACCTGTACTTTCAGTTACATGATTTTGTGTTGGTTCTTAACTTCCTTAATCCCCCTTTAGCACATAGTTGATTCTGCATTTAAATGTTCCTGCAACTATGTGCTTACCCATGCACCTTATGTGTCCCCAAACCCCATTATCCTTGTTTGTGTTTGCTGAACCTGCCTTGTGTAATGACCCAACCGGTCGTTCCGTGAGATTTACCCCATTTTTCCTATTTCTGGATTTTTTATGTATCGCTATCTTGTTTTTGATGTATTGGATCAGTTGGTTTGGGTCCGGAGTAGTTATGGTGAGAGTTTAGGCATTTAGCCTTTTAAACTAGCCTAATAGTTAAGAAAGTCAACTACGAGTTAACTTATTAGGTAAACGACCTCGGAATGCGGATTTTATGGCTCGAATATCTTCGTTAGGTGATTTGGGACTTGGGAGTATGTTCGGAATATTTTTTGTGATGTTCGGAGTAGAATTAGGCTTGAATTGGCGAAAGTTAGTTTTTGGCGATTTCCGGTCGGCAGTGGAAAATAGGCTATCGAGGTCAAAATGGTTTTTCGAAATTTGAACAGTTTCGTAATGTCATTTTGGATATGTCTGCAAAATTTCAGGTTAATCGGAGGTGTTTTCGTAGGTTTCGGCGTAGTTGGCCAATTGTAGGAGTTTCAAAGTTCTTAGGCTTGAATTTGATGAAAAATTGGTGTTTTCGTGTTGTTTTTGGTGTTTCGAGGGCTCAACTAAGTTGGAATGATGATACGGGATGTGTTGGTATGTTTGGTTGGGGCCCGGAGGGGCTCGGGATTGATTTCGGATGGTTGACGGGAAATTGGAGTGAATTTTTGAAATCTGCTGTGCTGGTTGCTAGTGTTTTTGCACCTGCATAAGGGGAGTCGTAGGTCCGGTTGAGCGGAGAGAAAGGTCGCAGGTGCGAGGGGTTCGTCGCACCTGCGATGTCGTTGTTGCAGAAGGTGCATCGCACCTGCGAAGCCGCAGATGCGTAAAGGTGGTCGCAGGCGTGAGAATTGGCCAGTTAAGTGAGTCTCGCAGGTGTGCACCCTGGGAGCGCAGGTGCGGGTCCGCAGGTGTGGCCAATTGTCAGCAGGTGCGGAAATGACTGTGCAGAACAGTATAAAAAGGACCCCTCCGCGAAATTTTTTAGTTTTCATCAATTTGCATGTGGGAGGAGTCCGTTGAAGGTGGTTTTGAGAGAGAATTTCAAAGTTCTTCAGCAATGGTAAGTTCTTTGGTTGTTAATCCCGTTCCTATGCTATTTTGTTAAGATTAGGCTTGAAAATTTAAGGATTTGGGTAGGAAAAAAATTAGAAAAATGGGAGGAAAGAATTGGGATTTCTTTTAAGGTTTTGGAACGGCAATTGTGGTCCGATTTTGGTTTTCTTGGTATGTATAGAATTGTGGGAGGATGAGGTTTCTAATGATGTAAAAATTATTGAATTCCGAGATGTGGGCCCAAGGCTCGGGTTTGGCCGAATTTCGAGAATTTTCATTAAATTGATAATTTTCGATTTGATTGTGTTCCTTGAGTATATATTAATGATGTTGAACTGGTTTTGGCTAGATTCGGAGAAATCGGGAGACAATTTGAGGGGAAAAGGCATAGCGGACTAGTGTCGCGGCCTGATAGAGGTAAGTAATGGTCTTAAATCTTGTCCTGAGGGTATGGAATCCCGGACTGCATTATTTTCTCACTGAATTTGGAATGGCGCACATGTCAGATGACGAAATACTTATTTTTGGATTGGACTAGGTCCTCTCTGCGGCAACTAATGAGTTTCATATTTACTCAAAATCTTATGTTAAATTAGGTTCTAAAGATTTGTGAAATATTTGGGCTGTAAGCCGTGTTTGGGGCCTCGTGCGGATCTATTTAGACCCCTTTGAGGGTGTTTTACTATTGTTTTCCTCACTACCTTGATGATTTTACTCAGCATCATTGTGCATACTGTTTTATTTGAAACTCAGCCTGATTTACACTACATGAGCATTAAAATGATGTTTTCGGGTCGAGTACCCTGTTCTATTACTTCGCCCGAGGGGCTTTTCGAGTGGTTCCACCGAGTGTGGGCGAGGTCCAAGAGTGATGGTGAGGTGCTGAGTGATATTAGCGCTTGGGCTGAAGGAGGCCCTCCGAAGTCTGTACACACCCCGAGTGAGCGCACCGAGTGCGAGTGATTGAGTGATTGGGAGGCATGAGTGGTTGTGAGGTGCTGAGTGATTGTGAGGTGCTGAGGGATTGTGAGGCATGCCCGAGGGGCTGATTATGAAACATGCTTTTGCCCGAGGGGCTACTTATGATTTTACTACATTCATTTGCATACCGAATCCTTTTTTTAAAGTTGTTAAAAATGTGCATTGTTTCAAGGACTTTTGTGAAGTTGATTTATAAGGCATGACGATTACGTATATCTATGTATACTATTGGAAAGTAAGGTTGTGTATATTGTGACTTGATTACATTGATTTTTATGTGGTTCCTTGCTACTTAGACTTGATTTATTTCCATTACTACTGAGTTGGCGTACTCACATTACTCCCTGCAACTCTGTGTGCAGATTCAGGAGCAGATATCCAGCGTTAGCTTTTATATATATATCACAGCAGAGCCGGATCGTGGGGATATAGAGGTAGATGTTCAGCGTTCACAGCATCTCTGCTTTCCCTTCCTGTTGTATTTAGCTTTGATTCGGAGTTGTGTATCATAATACTTTATTTTTGATTATTTCACTAGATGCGCATGACATGTTGGCTCCGGGTTTTGGGGATGGCAGTACTGTATATAAAATTTGCCTATTATATTAAGAACTTTCTGTATATTGTTATGAATTGCTTGAAATTTAAATGGGATTTTCAAATAGAAATGTGAAAACGCGGTAGTCAACTAGCCTAGTTCCACGATAGGCTCCATCACGACCGGTGAGGATTTGGGGTCGTGACAGTTTGGTATCGGAGACCTAGGTTACATAGTACTCGACGGTCATGAGCATGTTTAATAGATTCTTGCGGATCGGTACGGAGACGTCTGTACTTATCTTCGAGAGACTGCCGATCTTTTAGGAAACATTCTATCTTTCTTGAACTCTTTCGTGCTAGTCTATTGATTCTTGAAATCCAAACTTACGTTGTTCATTCTCTCACATATGGTGAGGACACTCCATACCGATCAGAGTGACCAGTCACCGGCTAGACCAGCGAGAGGTTGAGGCCGCGGTCGAGGCCGTGGTAGAGGTAGGGGCTAGCCCCTACCTCTACCGGGATCTCAACCGGGCCAGTCTAAAAGACGACTTCCCCTTGCCAAATATACACATTCTAATTGACAACTGCGCCAAGCATGAATTGCAGTCTTTCGTGGATTGCTTCACTAGTTATCATCAGATTTTGATGGATGGGGAAGATGCTGAGACGGCGTTGATTACGCCATGGGGAGTGTACTGTTACAAGGTGATGCCATTCGGCCTAAAGAATGCAGGGGCAACCTACATGAGGGCCATGACCACCATATTCCACGACATGATTCACAAGGAGATCGAGGTGTATGTGGATGATTTCATTATCAAATAAAAGAAAGTTGCTGATCACATGGGGGATTTGAGGAAGTTCTTCAATAAATTGCGAAAATACAATCTGAAACTTAACACCGCGAAGTGTGCATTCGGGGTTCCTGCTGGGAAGTTGCTGGGGTTTATTGTATGCCGCCGGGGAATAGAATTGGATCTTTCAAAAGTCAAAGCCATTCAAGAATTACAACCGCCAAGGAACAAGAAAGATATGATGAGTTTCTTGGGGAGGCTTAATTACATCAGCCGGTTTATAGCACAGTCTACAGTCATTTGTGAGCCAATCTTTAAGATGCTGAAGAAGGACGCTGCGACCAAGTGGACCGATGATTGTCAAAAGGATTTTGACAGAATCAAGGAATATTTTTCAACACCGCTAGTCCTAGTACAGCCCGAACCAGGTAGACCTATATTAATATATCTTGCCGTGTTAGATGGAGCTTTCGGTTGCGTTCTGGGGCAGCACGATGAAACAGTAAGGAAGGACCAAGCTATTTATTACCTAAGCAAGAAGTTCACTCCATATGAGGCCCGGTATTCTCTATTAGAGCGTACTTGTTGTGCTCTAACTTGGGTCGCCCAAAAGTTGAGGCATTACTTCTGTGCCTACACAACATATCTCATATCAATGATGGATCCATTAAAGTACATCTTTCAGAAGCCCATGCCCACTGGCAAGCTAGCCAAGTGGCAAATCCTGCTGAGCAAATTCGACATTGTTTACGTGACTTAGAAGGTAGTTAAAGGACAAGCTTTGGAAGACCATCTTGCTAAAAATCCCGTAGGCGGAGAATACGAACCCAGAAAACGTATTTTCCTAACGAAGAGGTATCATTCATAGGAGAAGATATTGCAGAAACCTATGATGGTTGGAGGATATTCTTTGATAGAGCAGCAAACTTCAAGGGAGTCGGTATTGGAGCAGTCCTAGTATCAGAGACCGGTCAGCATTATCCAGTATCCGCCAAACTTAGGTTCCCTTGCACCAACAATATGGCCGAATATGAAGCCTGCATCTTAGGGCTCAATATGGCCATTGACATTAACGTCCAGGAGGTGTTAGTGATCGGTTATTCAGACTTTTTGGTATATCGGGTACAAGGAGAAGAGGCAACAAAGAGTTCAAATATACTTTCGTATCTGCGCCACGTACATGAATTAAGAAAGAGGTTCACAAAGATAGAGTTCCGACACGTCCCCAGAATCCAGAATGAGTTCGCCGATGCATTGGCTACTTTGTCCTCAATGATCCAGCATCTGGACAAGAATTTCATTAGCCTACTCCTATAAAGATCCATAATCAGCCAGCTTACTATGCCCATGTTGCAGAAGAAGTAGACGGAAATCCTTGGTTTCATGACATCAAGGAGTACTTGGCAAAAGGAGAATACCCCGAGCTTGCAAATTCCACTCAGAAACGCAGACTTCGGAGATTGTCCAACAGTTTCTTTCACAGCAGAGGAATCCTGTATAGAAGGACTCCCGATTTGAGGTTATTAAGGTGTGTTGACGTAAAAGAAGCATCAAAATTGCTAGAAGAAATTCATGCTGGGACCTGCGACCCACATATGAACGATTTTACTCTGGAAAAGAAGATACTCTGAGCTGGTTACTTTTGGATGACTTTGGAAATGGACTGCATCCAGTATGTTTTATGCCACCGCTACCAGATACATGGAGATATGATGAAGGTGCCTGCGAGTGTGCTCAATGCAACAAGCTCACCATAGTCGTTCACCACCAGGGGTATGGACGTTATTGGACCAATTGAGCCTGCCGCCTCCAATGGCCACAGGTTCACTATGGTCACCATTGACTACTTCACTAAATGGGTGGAAGTAGCCTCCTACAAAGCAGTTACTAAGAAAGTCGTGGCCGACTTTGTCCGCGACCGCATTGTTTGTCTGTCCGGAGTTCTAGAGTCAATCATCACCGACAATCGTTCTAATCTCAACAGTCACTTGATGAAAGCTATGTTTGAAACTTTCAAGATCAAACACAAGAATTCCATAGCATAGAGACCTCATATGAATTGAGCCGTAGAGACTGCTAACAAAAAACATCAAGAAGATACTAAGGAAGATGATAGAAATGCACAAGTAGTGGTATGAAAAGTTATCATTCGCCTTATTTGGATAACGCACCACTCCCCGCACATCAACAGGGGCAACTCCCTATATGCTAGTTTATGGTACAGAGGCTGTAATTCCTGCCGAAGTGGAGATTCCATCTCTAAGAATAATACAAGAAGCTGAGCTCAGCGATGCATAGTGGGTAAGAAGCCGTTATGAGCAACTAGCTCTCATAGACGGGAAGAGAATGAATGCAGTATGTCATGGTCAACTATATCAGAGCAGAATGGTCAGAGCCTTCACAAAAAAGTCAAGCCGAGTCGATTCACACCAGGGCAACTAGTGTTAAAGAAAATATTTCCGCATCAAGATGAAGCCAAGGGGAAGTTCTCTCCCAACAGGCAAGGTCCGTGCATGGTTCATAGAGTGCTGACAGGAGGAGCACTCATACTTGCAGAAATGGACAGAGAAGCTTGGCCAAAGCCGATCATTTCAGATGCAGTCAAGCGCTACTATGTGTAACTCTATGTGTTTTTGTCAACAATTTAAATTGAACTACGCCTGACCTGATTCCCGTTTAAGAGGGGATACGTAGGCAGCCCTATGAGTTCGGTCACAATTCAATAAAAATCTTTTTTCCCCGCAATTGGAAACTGGGGCAGAATTTTGAGGACGATGCTAAAAATTCTGAAGCGAGCAGTAGTCCACAAGCATTCACCCAGCCAAATGGGGCAGAATTTTAAGGGGAAGCAAGTTCAACCAATCGCTACACGAGCAACAGTTAGAGGCGTCCACCTAGCAAACTGGGGCAGAATTTTGAGGAGGACCCTCAAAATTCTGCAGCAGGAGAGGTTGCAATGTCTCAAACCGTTTCATGTCACCGGTTCATATAAAACTATTTTAGATTATATAATATACTTTTACAAAATCATGCATATTTATTTTTTTGAAACACCTTGTTTAGCGAATGCTACCCCAATGATACAGACAGTATCATCAGGATCAAGCAAACGAGCAAAGCAGAGCCAGCGGGAATGCGAACTAATATTCCTATTTACAAAACTCACAATCTTTCTTTGGATGCAGGCACAAAAATTGCAAAAGCCCAAAAACATATTATTCGCTCAAAGGACAGACATCGTTCCTCAACCCGTCGCACATGCCAACATTTATTATCAGCACAAATGATGCTTCATTATCACAATGCTCTACCGCAATTTAACACCACCTAAGAATCTCTGTTGTCCTTCCTTTAATCTTGCATAAGGATACCATTCTGCCTTCCGAGAATAAACGTTGTCTCCATCTACATTCGCATCTTCCATAAGGCTACCATTCTGCCTTCCAAGACTAAACGATGTCTCCATCTACATTCGCATCTTGCATAAGGCTACCATTATGCCTTCCGAGACTAAAGGCTGTCTCCATCTGCATTCGCATCTTGCACAAGGCTACCTTTCTGCCTTTCGAGACTAAACGTTGTCTCCAACTACATTCGTATCTTGCATAAGGATACTTTTCTGCCTTCCGAGGTTAAGCTCTACCTCAATATGCATTCACATATTGCATAAGGCTACCATTATGCCTTCCGAGGTTAAACGCTACCTTCATCTGCATTGGCATATTGCATAAGGCTACCATTCTGCCTTCCGAGGCTAAACGCTGCCTCCCATTTACTTCTCAAAAGCAACCAATGCCTCTAGCATTATTTACTGTTCTTTCCTTTTTGGCTAAGATCTGCCCCTTTAATTCACAAGACTAAGCTTTGTCTTGTCAGCATCATACTACTGCATCTTCATGGGCTGAAATATCACCAACTTATCCAAAGGCGTCATCGTTCGGAGGAACCATCTTCATGGATCGATAACACCATGTCATGGCCTGAGGATCTTTTTTATCAGTTTGCATATCATTATTCAAATGCAGCATGGTTCGGAGGCACCATCTTCATTGCCCAAGAATATTATTTCATGGCCTGCGAATCCTGCATCAAGCAATTCATGGCCCAGGACATCATGATCTAAAGACGTTATCCTTTACCATCCAAAGACAGCATCCATAGTCCAAGGGGAATTTGCATCATGTTCAAATTATGCATGATATGCTTGTATTAATCATTTGCAGGTAACCCGGCAAACAACAACCATCATGGCCGGCGCGGTCCCGCCCCAGTTTTCCTAACTACCCCGTATGCTGCTTGTTCACCCAACCTTGCACTTCGCGTCCGTTCTTATAAAACTTCATCGGTATACTTCGCCGGTGGCTCCTGAACTACATACGGTCTGATTACTATAAAAACAGAGATATTTAGGCAGCTCAGGAACCAGGGTGCGTCCTTAACCTTTCAAGTTATTTCCACTCGGTCAAAAATGGCCATCATATCTTTACCCGACAACTCTTTCATCCTTCCTGGGTAAAGAGGGGCAGCTGTTGATACCCAATTTTTCCTCAAAATCACTTCTCATAATGAATGGTATGTTTCCCTAATTTTCCATATTTTTATCAATTTGTTTTCCTATTTCTTTAGTATTTTATAATTATACATAAAGTATATTATAAATATTTTTAAAGAAACGCTTCCCAGCCAATGTATCATTTTCTTGGTCTTATTAGTATTTAATTATTCCACAAATTAGCCAATTTTGCGTTATTTAGCTATAATTGCAGTATTTTTTGAAATTATAGCCTAATTGTATACTCTATACTATTTAATCTGATAATTAGCCATTTTTATATTTTATGCTAGCTCATTACCTTAATTTTTTCATATATCTAGCATTAAGTTTATTTTATATAATTACTATCTATTTTATTAAATTACTTTATCTAATTTAAAAGGGTATTTAACAATTGGCCACCTTTATTTGAATTCTAGCGAAAAATTAACCCAACCCACCAGATTATAATAACCCAATTCTCCTACCCAGCCCAAACAAATTCCTACCCGGCCAAACCCCCGGATCAATCTGACCGTCTCTTATCTCTCTACTCTCTATCTCTCTCTATCTCTAGTATCTTCCAGAGACTTCTGTCTCCTCCCTGGTCCGACGAGTCCCTTCATCTTCTTCGGTGACCTTCTCCACCGGAGACCATAGGCTCTTCACCCTCTGCCTACTATGGTTTTCTTATGCCGGTAATGTCATCCCCAAGGCCCTCGAAGGGCGAGGACCCGTCTGCTCACACCCATGGTGTTCC
Source organism: Nicotiana knightiana (assembly GCA_005239525.1). Lineage (NCBI taxonomy): Eukaryota > Viridiplantae > Streptophyta > Magnoliopsida > Solanales > Solanaceae > Nicotiana > Nicotiana knightiana. The sequence continues at coordinate 125,845 of ML409585.1, read as the reverse complement.
TGCTTACCTCAGGCCTCCAATACTTGATTTCGAGTGAGGTCTGTGACCTTTGAGGCTTAGCCAGTGACATTTAAGGTTCTTCTTATCTTCTCTGAGGTTTTCTTTGAAACCCTAAGGTTTGAAACCTCCGATTCCTTTAGATCTACAATACATCTATGCATAGTACGAGTTATTATGATGTTTCCTTTAAAGATCTTCTATTTTTTCTAAGCGGTTCTTCACGTTTAACTAGGGTTCCGAAACCCTTTTTCAAAATGGTTTTTTTTGTCGATTTTTAACACTATCTCATGATTTTCCCTAACATTTTCCATTATTGAAATCTTTTCCTTGTGGTTTGGTCAGTATATGTGCTTGATTGTCACGAATGGTTTGAATTTTTGGTGATATTACTCTGTTTTTCCTACTAGGGTTTATGACTCTTCGTCTCTTTTGTGTGTATCATGTCTACTCTGTTGATTCGTACTAGTATCTGTGTGAAACCCTAATTTTTTAGACCTAAAGCCCTGAAAACTACTGGTTTTCCTGTGGGTTCGCATATGTGCTTATGTTTCATTGATCTTTACCCTATGTTGTTTGTCTTTGGTTCTTCTTGCCTCCCTGACTCACATGATTCCTAATTTCATACATTAGGGTTTCTGTGTTCTTGCTTAACAATCGTGTTGTTTCATGTTGATTCTCTTCAATTAATGTTATGCTTGCTCGAGTCCTTGATTCTGTGTTATTTGTCACTCACTTGTTGCCTGACTTATAGCTTTTCTTATAATGTGGTCATTCCTACTATACATAATAATCTCTATTCACTAGTTGTTTGAATCTCTGATTCACTATGATTCGAAAAGCCCTGATGATATCTCATGAGATATTCTTCTGATTTCCAACCCCTAACTTGTTTTTCCTACCTTGATTTGTTACTGTGATTGATATTGCTTCCTTAATTGATATTTTTCCGAACCTAGTCTCAATTGCTTTCTTGATTTGGTCTGAAATTATTTTCTTACATGTCCTATGCATGATAACTTTCCTTAATTATGCTTACCTACTAGCCGTTTGAGTTCAACCTTCAATTAAGGGATACTTAATTTCTTGTCATGAACACTTTTTTACCTTCTTTCCTTATTTGTCACTCACCATTTGAATAATTCCCTTAATTCTAGGGATACTTAGCAGTTAATCGATTCCTTGAGTCCCATAATTATTGGGCAGTCTGATTTCTTTGCCTTATTCTTTTTTACTTAGTTCCAACTATATATATACTCGGTCCATGCATTGATAGAAAACATACGAACACATATTATGTTCTACTCTCTCTTGCTCACACACATACCTTCTATTTGCTCTCATTGATTGTCTGCTGTTACTAGTAGGCTGAAAGCCAAGACTAGTTGTGATGTCTGCTTATTCTCTACTCTGTGTTTTCCCTCTTCCATACTGGTATTTCCTGATTTCGATTTAAAGTTCCAAAAACAATATGGTACTTTATTTACTTCAGTTCATCCTGTTTCTAGTGTGTTTCTACTTATGGTTTTGCGGTTCAACTTGACACTAATATGTCTATCTTACATTTTCTATCAGTATGATTCTGAATATGTCTCCCCCCACCCCCCCACTTTTTTAGAATCAGCATGTTCATGAAAGGTTATCCTCTTTTCTATAGCACGTCTTACTGCAACCATGTTCCTTGGTATGCTTAACTAGTTTAGTATGAACTTGTCTTCGACAAGGAAACATGTACTTTCAGTTACATGATTCTGTGTTGGTTCTTAAGTTCCTTAATCCCCCTTTAGCACATAGTTGATTCTGCATTTAAATTTTCCTACAACTATGTATTTACCCGTGCACCTTATGTGTCCCAAAACCCCATTATCCTTGTTTGTGTTTGCTGAACCTGCCTTGGTTCTGTGTGTTATGGCTGTGTATGAACCGATTCTTGGGTGCTGTGTTTGGACTATTGCCTATTACTCTGCTCACTTTTCAAAAGATATTTTTTTTATTAAACAAACTCTTTTGTTTATAAAATGTTTTTGAACTAAGTTCTCTCTATTTCTATCAAAACCTTTTCAAACTCATCTCTTGCACTTCACTTCATTCCTAGACCCTTAGGTTCCACCCCCTCAAGTGTGAGCACTTCTTTGGGAACCTCTTGAGTTCCCTCTGAACTCTGACACACTGAGGCTGGTAATTCTACACTACACATTGTTCCATTCTTGGTTACCTAGTCTGGGTGTGAGCATTGCCTTGGAGCCCTTGAGGTCCTTAGGGAACTTTGACATACCCGGACTGTGAAAAGGATTTAAAACATCGTATGGCAGTGAGGTTTGGATGATTTGGGCCTAAGTAAAGGATCCCTATAGGAATAACTTCTTATATTCTCTTTGGTTATGTAATTCATGATTCCTGGCCTGTAATAATTTGTAAACCAATATTTGGGGATGGATAGTGAAAAAGGGAGAGTGGTTATATAGGTTATCTATATCAATGGGGTAGAAATCATGCCTTAGGTTTATATTTCCTATTTGTGCATTAGAATCCATGCTTAGGGCTCAATGCATTCCAAGCATGTCATAGATATCATGTGCTTAGGTTTACTACTTCAGCATCTCATTTGGCCTTGATTATCACTTAGAAATTTTGTTTCTAGGCTAAGTAACAATATTAACCCAACAACTGTTGCTCTTGCATTAGAAATAGCACGCAATAGAGTTTGTGACTAACACGCGCTTTAATTACCTCCATGGGGAGGGAAAGGGTAGAATATGGATATGATGACCGATGTGCTAATACCACGTGTAGCCCCTCTTCGAGGAGTGTCATACCAGGTATTGCATTGATGTGATCCATATTATTTCAAACCCAGGATACCTCTCCTTGAATGTTATATTGTAACTCTTTTAAAAAAAAACTTGAATTGTTTTGTATAACTCTTTTCCCAAGCACTTGCCTGTTTAATATTTAAAATCCCCTCTTACTTAAGCCCTTCATACTTGTTATTTGCTAATTGTACAAATAAACGAAACCATTTGGCTGGGAACCACACTTGTGGATCCTGAGGGGTGCCTAACACCTTCCCTTTAGGATAATTTCAAGCCCTTACCCGATCTCTGGTTAGTAAGGTAGTTGTAATTGAATCCCTTAGGTGCCCTAACACACCGTTAAAATCTATAGGTGGCGACTCTTCAAAATATGCAAACCCCTTTCCCAAAAGGAACGAGTTGTCTCAACCAATGTCATAAACCCTTTCAACCGGCCTTGAAAGGAGCGCTTGGGGAAAAGGGGGCGCGACACTTGTTATATTGTTTGTAGGTTAATATTGATAGAGAGTTGTGCCTGTGAGGCTTGTTTGATAGTTTCCTTATGTGTTTCTCTTTTCATATTTAGTCATTTTTGTTCCGTGCTTCTTGAGTTTTAGCTTGCAGGTTAGTTGTGGCTTGGTGATTCAGGTGTCTAATTATGAGGTCTTCATGTTTCTTGCATCATTATCAATGTTATGGAGGTTTGAAATAGAGTTCTATTGGATATGAGGCTAATTGTCGTTGCTGAAATGATTTACGGCAGCTGTTATGATCGTAAGTGTTATTATAAGCCTATGAGATGTGTGTTATGTTGTGTGGTTGTACCTTGTGGGTGTAGGAATAAATTGATGCAGCTGGTTGAGACCGATACCGCATATGGATTTAGAATCGGGTCTTTTGGAAATGAATGAAAGGTGAGAATTTGAGGTATGAGACTTATCAGTGTTGGTAGAAAGACTAAAGTGCAGTTGAGATGGTGTCGTCAGGATCATATAGATTAGGGTGACGTGGGATCACCCGCGGATGACGTGGGATCAGGTTGCACGCCGCAACATATATATATTATCTATTTTTATTGTAATTGTTAAGGAGGAATAAGGGAGGATTGCTGGGATCGGTATGCACGCCGAATCAATATATGTGTTTATGTATTCCTTTCTGACTGTATAAGTCATTCGGTAGTTTTACATTTCACTTAAGGATTGTTTATTTATTTATGCAAATTTTCGATTTTCAAAATGAATTTATTACGTTGAGTCATTACCTCATTCTCTGTTGAGTTGTTAGTAAGTATTTTTAAAAAATGAAAGAACTATCATCGTGTTACCTTGTGAGACTTTAATTTAGAACCCGCCGATTATTTCTATACTTATTATTTCTACTAGTTGTCATATTTTACTTCAATTGTTTTCTCAACTTAATCTTCTCAATATGTCTGAAGTTTTAATTTAATTACAAAGGAATTGTTATTATGTTTTAAATTCATAATCTCTATATTAAATGCAATAGTTATTTGATGTTGAATTTTATTTGAAAAATGTTAATTTCCTCACTAAATTGATTTCTAAAACCAAACCTCATATTTCTCACGTATTCTATATTTGGTCTAAAAACTATAGATTTACTTCATGATATATATATATATATATATATATATATATATATATATATATATATAGAGAGAGAGAGAGAGAGAGAGAGAGAGATGAAATCTCTTGAACATCTTAAGTAAATTGGCACAGATATTATGTACTGAATGGCACGTGGATGTCGATGTGCGAAGAGAAATGGAAAGATGTGGGCACAAGGTGCCGTGTGTGTTGAAGATTTCTTGGGATTATTGGAATCGTGTTCTAGAAACACTTGTTCGGTTGATTTGATATTGCTTTCTCTACTTGAGCACATTTACCCTTGGTCGTAACCAAATATGTTGTTGTTTGATTTACCTGGTGGATTCTTGTTGTCATTCATGTTTCCTTTTCGTCTTACTGTTACTACTTCTTGAAACTTGATATCCTTTTGATATTGGTATTACTTTGATAGTCCCTTCTTGTTAGATTTGAGACATATCCTGTTGGTTATATATATATATTCGGTAGTGTCTCGACCTGGCCTCGTCACTACTATACCGAGGTTAGGCTTGATACTTACTGAGTACCATCGTGGTTTACTCATACTACACTTCTGCACATCTTTTTGCGCAGAACCATGTACTTTGGATCGGGTTGGTTTTTATACTTACGCTCAGTGTGGCTGCAGACTTCAAGGTGTACCTATTGGGCATTCGCAGGCTCTGAAGTCATTTTCTGTTGTATTCGTTTCCATTGTTTCATTTATTTCCGGAATAATGACGTATTTATTATGTATAACTACTCCTAAAAAGGCTTATGACTTTTACTACCGGTTTTGGGAATTGTAAGTTTATAGGAAATTAAAATTTCTAAGTTGTTAGGCGCTAATTATTATTGTTGTTCAATATATGTTAGGCTTCCTAGTCCCTAAGACTAGGCGCCATCACGATACCCAACGAAGGGGAATTTGGGTCGTGACAAAGTCCCAAATGTACGTGCTCACACAATCGAAATCTCGGAACTCAAGTCAGAGACAAAATCCGACCTGAAGTCCTCGAGACTGGCCCATCATCAACATGTTAAGATCACACCTCGCACCTCATTCATGGAAAGCACAAGTCGTTGATGCACAACTGATACCGAGCGCTCACATGCGCATTCGAATACATGGAAGGAATTCAAAGAGTTACGTTTTAGACTGAATTAATGGATTCGCACGACAAGAATTCAAGAATGTCAGATTTTTTCTAAGGGTTCCGCAGCCTCTCGAAGATAAGTACAGACGTCTCCGTACCAAACCGCAAGACTCTACAAAACCTGCTCATGACTCATGAGACCTATGTAACCAAGGCTCTGATACCAACTTGTCACGACCCAAACTACCCAATCGTGATGGCGCCTATCATGGTACTAGGCTAGCCAACTCATTTGCCAAACTAAATAATATTCCATTTCAAAATTTATCTTTTAAACCAATCAATCATAAATCTTTCAGAAGAAAACCCAAAACAAGGAAAAATATGCGGAAAATACAGCCCGACATCGGGTGTCACTACTCATGAGCATCTACGATACAAGTCTGAAAGTACTAAATCCACTACAATCTGAAAGGATAGCAGAAGAGGTCTAATAGCAATGACAATGAGGATAGGAAGGAGAAAACAAGGTTGCGCTCGCCATGCAGCTAACTTGCTAACTCCACAACTAACTGAGGATAAATCAACACTCACTCGGACGTCCCGTGACACCTAAATCTGCACACAATGTGCAGGGAGTAACGTGAGTACGCCAACTCAGTAAGTAACAGTCACAAAATAAAGGCACAGTGCAGTGACGAGCAGAAAAAAATCACATAAAGTTCACAATATAAAGTCTCAGTGGAACAACAATTTCCAAACCTATATTCAAGTCAAAATATCTCATTAAAACTCCAGTTTCGGTGTAAAAAATTTAAAACCAATTTAATCAGTTTCAATAGAGGCTCAATAATAAAATAGAGTGAAAATAATAATTTCATAAAAAATCCCCTCGGGCAAAACATATCACTCATGACCAGCCCCTCGGGAAAGCCTCACAGCCACTCAGGCCTCCTAATCACTCGACACTCGCACTCAGTAGGTACCATAAAATAACTGTTGCGGCGTACAACCCGATCCATAAATATGTAGTCGACTACGCTCACTGGGGGTGTGTACAGACTTCGGAGGGGCTCCTACAGCCCAAGTGCTATATCGCTGCGGTGTGTAGCCCAATCCATATATGTAAATATGACGCTGCGGTGTGCAGCCTGATCCATAAATATCCTCTCAATCCAACCCTCGGCCTTACTCAGTCATCAACCTCATAAGTTACTGGGGCATTTCAGTACAAAAGCTCAGGGGACTCAGCCTAAAACAACTTTCATATATTTAAAAATATAGTGATGAACAAAATTAAATGATAAATAGGTATAGACCATGACAGAGGATATGCTTTCTATCAAAACAGTGTGAGGATAGTAGTAAAAACACCCTTGAGGGTCCAAAAAGTACGACACAAGTCCCAATCATGGCATTTAGCCCAAGCTAACAGAATCATTTCTAAAACATACAGATATCCTATAGAGTTTATCAAAATAGGCAACCCTATGGTTGCCACAGGACGGACCAAGTCGCAATCCCTACTGGTGCACGCCCACACGCCCGTCACCTAGCATGTGCGTCACCTCACTTATTAAAATAGTACGAAATTTCGGGGTTTCATACCCTCAGGTCTAGATTTTCAATCGTTACTTACGTCAAACCGGACGAAAATCTACTCCGCTATGCCCTTGCTTCTCGACTCGATCTCAAATCACCCCGAATCTATCCAAAATCAGTATCACATCATTAATACATTCTAAAGGAACAAAGCCCACGCGAAAAATATCAAATTAAATTAAAAATCCCGAAATTGGCCAAACCCAACCCCCGAGCACACGTCTAAGAATCCGACAATAATTACAAAACTAAAATCCTTATTCACTCACGAGTCTACCCATATAAATTTCATCAAAATCTGACATCATGTGGCCATCCAAATCCCAAAAATCCACTCTCCAATTCTCTGCCATTTTTCTCCAAATTATCACCCCAAATTCCCTTTAGATGATAAAATGAAGGTACAATCATGGAATTTAACAAAACTTAAGTGAAGAACACTTACCCCAATCCCTCCTCGGAAAATCTTCTCTAAAATCGACTTCTCCCCGGCTCTCAATTGAATTTTGGAATTATAAACTCAAACCCTCAATTTTGGAATTAAATACTACTGCCCAGAATTTTTTCTTCGCGAACGCGACCGTCCTCTCGCGTTTCTGTAGGCCAACCCAACTTCCCTTCCACTTTACACTTACCGAACAAGACCAAAGCTTCACGACCGCGATGCTTTACCAGCTTTAAACTTCGCGAACACGACCCACTCCTCGCGAACGCGTAGACCAAAAACCTGGGGTCCCCATCTGCCTTACTCCCGTTCGCGAACGCGAGAACTCGAGTGCGTCTGCGATGCATACTCCACTCAAACCTTCGCGTTCGCGGCCTTCCCTTTGCGAACGCGAAGACCAAAAATCCTTAGCTCTCAATAACCTTCCGCGAGCACGATAGCCTTCTCGCAAACACGAAGAAGGAATTTTCTGCAACAGAATACCCGTAAATCTGCCAACTTCTAAAGCCAAGAATTGATCTGTTAACAACTCGAAACTCACCCGAGGCCCTCGGGACCTCAACCAAACATGCTAACACATCCCATAACATCACAAACTTAGTTGAACCTTCGAATCGCTCAAAACAACATCAAAATACCAAATTAACCACATATTCAAGCCTAAGGACTTCTAAACTTCCTATATTCGCCAACGATGCCGAAACCAACCAAACCACGTCCGAGTGACCTGAAATTTTTGCACACGCATCAGAAATGACACTACAGACCTATTCCAGCTTTCGAAATTCTATTCCGGCCCCGATATCTAATTTTTTAGCTGCCGACCCGAAATCGCCAAATATCTAATTTTGCCAATTCAAGCCTACTTCTACCTCGAACCACATAATTACATTACGAACACACTCTTAAGTCCCAAATCACCCAACGAAGCTATCCGAGCCATAAAAAACTTAATCTGAGATCGTTTTCCCATAAGACAACTTCCGGTTGAGTTTTCCAACAAACTCACCAAATTAAGAGACTAAGTGTCTCATTCATCTCCAAAATCACTCCGGACCCGAGCCAACCAACATGACACAACATAATAGAGATGAAACACATATAATGAAGCAGAAATGGGGAAAATGGGGCTAAAACTCTCGGAATGACCGACCGGGTCGTTACATGCACGCTGGCGTGACTTCTTTTCTATTAGTGTCATATCCGTAATTTAGAACGATGATCGGAAATGTTGCAAAGCCGGATGATCTTTTGGTTACCGGTACGCTGCCCCCCTCCCCCCCGAGCTCGAGTTGTCCGCTCGGGTAAGCCAAATCTAGAACAATACACCCAGAAATCAAACTTAGAATAACATAACCTCATGTCTGATCCCTAATAGGTACATTGTTTGCATGACGTGCATTTGACTTTGGGGACTCAACACAGGGGTTGGGTCCGTCTAGGACAAGTGCACCCAAAATTCAAAGACCATCCTGATGCATCTAACGTGCTACTTGCGCATTTGTTTGTTTCGGATTGCATGTTGAACGACTTCTAGAATAGGGATAGAAAATCCAAAAAGAAAAAAGAAAAAAAAAGGAGTGAGAGGTAGGTATTTGAAATCCGAAACGCTACCGAAATTTTGAAAAAAAGAGAAAGACAATAAGTGAATATTTTCAAAGGTCATGTTTCCTCTGTTCCGTCAAAACTGACCGAACTACGCGGGTCTGATTCTCACCGGATGTGAGATACGTAGGCAAACCTCATCGGTTACGGCGCAAAATTTTAAAAATCCAGAAATATTTTCATTTACTTCCTTCTTCAGAAAGTCTGTCGTTTAGACCCCAAATTTCATAAATTCAAAAATATTTTCTTTTAATTCCTTCTTTGAAAATTCGAAATACAAAAAAAAAAAAAAAAAAAAAATATTAAAACCAAAAATATTTTCTTCCTTTATAGAAGACTTTCATTCAAAAAAAAAACAAATCAACAAAAATTCAAAAATATGTTTTTTTTTCATTTTTGGAAGTCTTTCTTCAAAAAATAGTAAAAATAAAAAAAAGAAAAGAAAAAAAGTCGAAAGCCAAAAAATATTTTTCTTTCTTATGTAGTCGTCCTTCTTTAAATAAAATACAATTCAAATTCCAAAAATATTTGCTTTCTTCTTTATAAGTATTTCTTTCGGAAATTAAAAAATAAAAATCCAAAAAGAGTTAGTTTATTTACTTTGTTTCAGATCTTTCCGATTTACGCAGGATCTGATTCCTGTTTCACATGATATGTAGGAAACTCACATCAGGTTCGATCGAATGGTTTGAAAAAGAAAAAGAAAAATAAAAATAACAAAAAAAAAGGAAAAAAAGAGAAAAAAGGGGGGGAAAGTGAGTTTTATTCTAACATGCTTGTTGTTTTGAAATAAAAGGTAGTCAAAGGTGGTTGGTTTGTTGGTTTGCAATGGCGTCACAAAAAAAAATCCAAGTTCTCTCGGAAATAAATCATCTTCTAAACCATTGGAACAAGCACCATTGTTGTTGAATCAAGGTGAAGAAAATAAAAGTAGGCAGGTTGGCAGTGAAACTTCAAAAATGGAGACAAATGTGGGGTTGACTTTACCAGATTTGAGCAATAGGACATGGCCTGCTCGGGATGATTGTAAAAATTTGAGTGTTGACTCCAAAACAATCAAAACGGTTAACCGCCGTAGTAATGCTGATGTGCAAATGTGTGGCTAAGATGTTGCTTAGTAACTGGAAAGGCACTCCTGTTCTAGCAATGGTGTTGATACCCTAGTTTTCCCTCATACTTCTCCAATATATATATATATATATATATATATATATATACTTTCAAAATAGTGCATATGCATCATCAATTGATTTACAAGCATATACAAGTATTTTTCATAATTTTAAAAGGCTTTAAATTAATTTATTTCATTATTTTATTATATAAATATCTATTAATTACCTTACAAATTATTTTAATGATGATTTTATCATCTAAACTTATCATTTACGCCCATATTAGGTTTTAAATATTTTTAGTATATTTGTTATAATTAAATTCGCATTTTAAGGCTAAATTGCACATTTTGCAATAATAGCCCATATGTACTTATAATTACATTATTTATGCAAAAAATAACCTTTTGTATTTTAATGTTAAATAATTATTTTTAATCATTTGCATGCACGAATAATATTTTTTTTATTTCTCTAATATTTTTATAAATTATTTATTTAGTAAAATTAGGTATTTAAAATCTGTCTCTAATTCTATAATTAATTTCAGACCTAAACTACCCAATTACCCCAAGCCCAATTCCCCTAGCCCAGTACCCTTACCCATTCAATTAAACCCGACCCAGCCCTGCTCAAATCCCAGTCGTTTATCAAAAAATGATGATCGGCTCATAAACATCCCCCCACTTTCCTTATATCCCCATCTCCCAAACTCTAACCCCATTTCCCCTAATCCGCCGCCTCTCTACTCCCCTCATCTAAATAACCCTAACCCGTTGCCTCTCCAAAATCCTCCCCCAATCCCGTTCCTATTGGAATTTTCTTCCGATTTACTTGTCATTTCGACATATTTCCTTTATTTGTTGATTCTTTACGATATTACTTAATACTTGCCTAAACATGGCAAGTACCCGACTTTGATTATGTCCTAATTGATCTTCATTTCTTGAATCTGGATGACATTAAGTCCACACACGTTATTTTGTGTCGTGTGAGCCCGATTTGTTCGTATCTTGCTGATTCGTACTTAACCCTAAGGTTAGGGTTTACAGATTCTCTTTTGATTCGAACCAAAACTAGTTCAAGCTTTGATTTTGAGTACTATCTCGTCTATATTCGCCTTATTATGTGAGAATCTTCCTATTCTATCGATTTCTTATACTTTCCCTAAATTAGGGTTTTAGATTCTTTTTAATCGAACCAAATCTGGTTCGATTCTATGTTCTCTTTTAAATAATTTCTTGTGTATGTTCATTTTATGCAATATGTGATTCTTTGCCTTTATTTCCTACCAATTTTGTGTATTTTTATCTAAAACTAGGGTTTCAAATTTTCTTCCTTACTGATTTAAGTGTTTGCCTTTTTAGTGTTGAATTAATTATTTTCATGTTTATGTGCTCAGTTCTTACACTATTTAAACCCCTCCCCACTCCCCTTTGATTAAGTTGGAAGTTCGAAAAATTCCTTATGAATACTACAAAAACTAAGGTTTTTTGCTTTTCATTCTTGACTAAAAACTTGTTCTATATTCTAATTCATGGACGGCTGAAAGCCAAGGCCAGAAATTGCTAAGTTTCTGCTTTGTTGGATTTCCTTCTTCCTTGCTTCATCTTAACTGGTGAGTTATTAGACCTTTGTTGTTTCATTCTGATTTCTGTTAATGTGTTACTTCAATTAGAGTATGTTATGCTATTATATTTTTTAGTTTGAAACATGCTTAAATCTACCTTGAGTCTGTTAATTCGATCATGCTTAACCCATATGTCACTAATAGTAATCTCTTGAAATTTAAGTTTTTTATTTGAACATGTTCTTATATCTCCAGCTATTGAATAGTTAACTATGTATACATGTATGCGTTAATAGAATTACAAGTCTGTTTGTTGAATCTACCAGAATGTGGCCTGTTTGATAATGTGTTCATCATAGTTTGACACATCTAATAACTGCCTAAATTAGGTTTTAGCCTGTCGTGATATATTGCTAATTAGTTTCTTCTTATGACAATAGTTTATGCACTTAGCCTAATGTGGATCCTCTGTTATCATTATAAATATGTCTTATGACTGCCGCGCCCCCCTTTTTCCTCTCCTTTCGGATTAGTCAGGGTTCTTGAAATTATTGGGACAGCTGCTTTTCCTTTTGGGAAAAGGGATATAAAGAATTTGAAGAGTCGCCACCTAACGAATTAAGGTTTGTTAGGGCACCTATTACGGGTCATTTCTAACACTAACTGTATAACCAGAGATTCGGTAAGGGCTTGAAGTTACTTCAAGGGGAAGGTGTTAGGAACCCCTCGAAGTTCACAACTGCGGGTCCCGGCAAAACTTACTTTGTGAATTAATCAAGTGCAAATAAGCAGTCTAAGCACACATATGAATAAAGGTTTTAACAGATTAGCAGTCTAAGCACACATATGCAAATGGATGAAAGGGGTCCTAAGTTGTTTATCCTATAGGATCATATCTATGCAATGCCCGGTAATCACTCCTCAATGAGGGGCTAGACGTTGCATTAGCGCAAAGTCACCATATCCTTTTCTACCCATTACCCTACCCCTTAGTGGTTATTAAGTGGGTTTTTATTTAACGGGCTCTAAGTGTGCTGTTACACGTCCCTTCTTTGTGGTCCTGGAGGACTTTAGGACCTCTAAATCTGGGCAGTTCTAGGCAACCCTAGGGTATTCAAAAGGGAAAATCTAGGCAACAACCAAATAACAAGTAGGACAAGCAGATAGGTGAAGAAGAAATTAAAAGGCTCATGTTTACCTCCAAATGTAATACAAATAAACAACACGTCTCAAACACAGATCCAGGTAATTTTTTAAGAAAAAAAAAGAGAACCCTAGGACAGGATGTCTAGGTGAATATTAATACACAGAATATGCAATACTGTTTTACAAAGTCAATGGGAGGGTCCTAATCAGTTTGCCTACTGATTTTAAAAAAAACATGTGTGACTTAAGCAGTTTAGAAACATTACGAGGAGATTAATTACCTACGAATTTCCTAGGCGTGGAACTATATGCAATCATAATGATAGAAGTTGTTTAAACGATTTAAGGTTATTTCAACCTATAGGCATGCTCATCTAAGTGATGGCTTTCATAACAAGTGAATTTATACAGATTGATACTGGAACATGATCTATGTGTGTGGCTGTTTGTTAACCTTTTCAGAGATAGTTATTTATCTAGGTGATATAGACATGGTTCAAAACAAATGCAAACAGAGTCCCTAAAACAGGATATCTAATGCACATAGGGATGACAATATTTTTAGGCAGTTTTAATAGCCTAGTGTCATGATTTCTAAATGATCATGAATTATACAGAATCAGAAATAGAGTGATGGTTTACCACATGTTTCTAATATGAAAATAAATAAACGTGAGCGCGCTAAAACAGGATATCTAATGCACAGATTCAGCATAGTTTTAATGCAAAAAACATAGTAATCCTAGAACATGATTTCTAGTGCATCACACAAGCCTAGAACATGATTTCTAGAGAGGATTATCATAATGTAAATCCTAAAGCATGATTCCTACCCCAGTTTACCCCATAGGATCATATAGCTACCCTCCCTTTTCAATAGTTACCCCAATATCTTTTTACAAAGGATTATTACAGACCAGAATTACATAAATTACATAAATGAGATATAGATTAAACTATAGGGAGCCTGAAGCAGGCCCAAATACATACGGAGGACACCAGGCCTTCCGTAACCTCAAATGCCAATAGTTTCATAACCAATTTCATGTCCAGGTGTGTCAGAGTTCCCTAAGGACCTCAAGAAACCCGAGCAGTGCTCACACCTAGACTTTCATAACAAGAACTGAGTAAGTGCAGTGTGGAAGGGCCATCTTCAGTGTGTCAAAGTTCAGAGGGATCTCAAAAGGATCCCAAGGCAGTCACACACTGGAGGGGCAGAACCTAGGGACTTAAGAGTAGAGTGAAAGTGCTTGACATAGTCTTGAAGAAAGGTTTTGACAAGAGAAACAATACTGAATTTATTAAAGAAGTAAAGGACTTTTTTTTAAAAAAATGAACTGATTAGTAGTAAAACAACTTGAAAATAATGTAAGCATTTTGAAAATTCAGCAAGTAGCATGATTGGCATACAGAGCAATCAAGTCCGGTACTACTAATACCAGAGTTCACACAGGGGTATTGGGGAATTGGGGAAATATAGAACACGCATGGTGAAATAGATAACAACAGAAGCACAAAAGCTTTCCATGAGTTTACATGATTTAAGGAATTAATCATATAGCTAATGATAAAGACTTAAGGCATGGACTTCAGAACAGATAGTTGAGAACATAGTTGCACTAGACAGAATTAAACACAAAATCAGAATTACTTAGATATATTAGATAACTTAGCAAAGCAAATTAATACCAGAAAAGCTGAGTAAACAAATAGACAAATAATCAAACATACATACATGGAGTAAAGTCAGGTTGAGACATGCTAGAGAGGCAGAAGGCAGGTTCATAGCCATGCTAATCAAAATTCATATAGGCTAGTAACTAAACAGGGTAGTCCATGCATTCTAGGTGAAACAATAATTTAAGCATACAAATTACATATTAAACAACCAAATAGTAAGTAGGAGCAAAACTTGAAACCATTGAATTGAAGCAATAACACATAGAGTTTTGGATTTGAAATTGAATAAGGACATACTAGTTAAGGAGAGCAAGCAAAAAGTATAGAGCAGGTATAGTGCAATAACTAGCCTTGACTTACAGCCGGCTAATTCAGCAAGAGTAGCAAGTAACAAGAAATAGCAGAGAGTTTTTAAGTATAAGAGAGAGTTGTTGTGAACTAGTGTTTGTGTGTTAGTGAGAATAGAAGAGGGTATATATAGCAGTTGAGAGCTAGGCAAATAAGGTAAGAATCAATTGTTTAGTAATTGGGGAGAATCACAGAATCAACCACGAACAAAATCAGTAAGGTCTTCATTCAATTAAGGGCAACCAGTTAACGGTAAAAACGGGGTAGTTAATTACGGAAAGGAATCAAATAACTTAGGTATATATTAGGTAATTAGGGGTAAATACACAGAGGGTTCAATTAAGGAAATAACTAGTAAGAATCAATAAATAACACAATTAATCAGAGAATAAGGTAAGAAATAATTAAAGGCTGTAAAAATGTGGAAATAATTGAGAAAATCAGCACATAGGTATAACCACATCAAATCAGTGAATCAAGGACTCAAAATAACATCAGTTTTAAGGAAAATAACATAGGTTCTCATGAATAGGCAGATAAGTCGAGTACAAACAGAAAGAATCGAATCTGAAACCTAATAAAGACATACTAGGGTAAAATCACAAGATACTTTGATTAAACGAAGTAGTAATCATGAGAGTTAAACACATAACAAAATCATGTAGCAAATAATCAAGGACGAACGTCAGAATCCAAACGGAGTACCCAAAAATTGGGGATTTTAGTATAACTATTTAGGGTTAAGAAAACTTAACAAAAGTAGCCGAGAACACATAAGAACAGAGAAAAATACTTAAAGCTAGAAAGAGCATTCAAGAAAAGATTTTCGGGAAAATCCTAGTTAGGAAAAAAAATGAAACGTTGTTCGAAAATCAGTAAGTTTTCATAATAAAACAAGCACAAAATAGTTCGATCCTCCTCAGGTCTGTACAGATCTGACATGAAATTATGGTTTTTGGGGAAATAACTCATAGATGAAGATATCGTCTTAATAACTGATAAATTTAGGCAAAAAATAGAACGATCTTACTCAAATCTAGCCATGGCGGTCTGAGACAGGTAAGAATAGGCCAAAAGTGTGGGTGGACTAACCCTGGTTCCCTGAGGACCTCAAAAATAGCAAAATTCCGGCGTGGGAGAGCCATTAGGGCTTGAGTGTGGTGATAAACCATCATGGTTGACGGCAGGAGAGTGACGGCGGCGTGAGATTTAGGGTTAGGGGCTGAGAGAGTTTGAGAGAGGAGAGGGTGGAGTGTGAGAGAGGAATGAGGGGTTTGGGGGAGGGGGGGGTCATTTAGATTAACTAGGAAATAATTAATCTGGACCATTGATCAAAATTGATCAACGACTAGGATGTAACAGGAATTGGGTCGGGTTTGGACAGGATTTGGGCCTGGGTTGTCTTGGGCTGGTTATAAGGGTATTTGGGCTGACTTAATAGGCTGCAATTGAAAAATAAAATATACTATTTTTTAAATACCCACAATAAATTAATTAAAATAATTTTAAAAATAATCACTAATTACAAAAATGAATTTCATGCATAGATATGTTTTTGCAACGACCCGGCCGGTCGTTCCGTGAGATTAACCCCATTTCCCCCATTTCTACTTTATCATATATTTCTTAGCCTGTTTATGTTGTGTTGGGTCAGTTCGTTTGGGTTCGGAGTGGTCATGGTAAGAATTGAGGCACTTAGTCTCTTAAAGTAGCCTAATAGTTGAAAAAGTCAACTGAGAGTTGACTTATTGTTAAACGACATCGAAATGGGGAATTTATGGCTCGGATAGCTTTGTTAGGTGATTTGGTACTTAGGAGTGTGTTCGGAATGAAGTTTTGATGTCTGGTGTAGAATTAGGCTTGAATTGGCGAAATTTAGTTCTTGGCAATTTTTGATCGGCAGTGGAAAATAGGATATCGCGGTCAGAATGGAATTCTGGAAGTTGGAACATGCCCGTAATGTCATTTTGGATACGTGTGTAAATTTTCAGGTCAATCGGATGTGTTTTGGTTGGTTTCAGCATCATTGGCGAAATTTAGAAATTTCAAAGTTCATAGGTTTGAATTTGATGTAATTTTTGTGTTTTGTGTTTTTTTTTTTTTGTGTTTCGAAGGCTCGACTAAGTTTGAATGATTCTATGGGGTGTGTTGGTATGTTTGGTTGAGGTCCCGAGGGCCTTCAGTGTGTTTTGACAGGTTAACAGATCAAGTTTGGATGTTGGAAGTTGCAAATTCTGCTGGTATTCTGTTCTGGTGTCCTTCTATGTGATCGTGTGGGTAAGAATGCGATGGCATATGCTTGTTGGGGGCAGCATGGGTTTTATGCAGTGTGATCGTGTGTGTGGAGGCTGCGATCGCGCAGAGTGGGTTCTGTGTGCAGTTCGATCGCGTGGCTAAGGTCCGCGATCGCATAGGGTGTTTTGAGGCGCGTGAGGGGTTGGGTGTTTGAGCTATGCGAACGCATGTGTTTTTATGCGAACACATTGAGAGGGATGGCATGTGCATTACGAACGCATCACTGGGAATGCGATCTCACTGAAGAAAATAAATGGCTGGGCATAATGTTTTAAAGGCCATTTGTGCGAGATTAGCTCATTTCTTTCCTCCATTTGTGAATGAGTTGCGAGCTATTTGAGAGGGATTTGAAGGGAAACCCAAGGGAATCACTTGGAGGTAAGGTTTTCAAATTCATAGCTCATTTAAATGTCGTTTTCTAAGTAATTAAACCGGAAATTTTGTTGGAACTAAACCCAAATTTGGGGAAGAAGGTGTATGGAAATTAGGATTTTCTTTTGAGGATTTGAGTGGGCAATTGTGGTATGAATTTAGTGTTCTTGGTATGTATAGAATCGTGGGAGGACGAAGTTTCTAGTGATGTAAATTTTTTCAAATTCCGAGACATTGGTCTGGGGCTCGGGTTTGGCTGAATTTCGAGATTTTTGTATAAATTGATAGTTTACGATTGGGTTGTGTTCCTTTATCATATATTGATGATGTTAAACTGGGTTTGGTTAGATTCGGAGCAATAGGGAGCCAATTTGAGGGGCAAGAGCATCGCGGATTAGTGTTGTGGCCCGGTGTAGGTATGTAATGGTTATAAATATTGTCCTGAGGGTATGAAACCCCGGGCTCCATATTTCTCACTGTTTTTAGAATGGCGCACATATCGAATGACGAGTATGTGGTGCATACTGATTTTTGGATTTGACTTGGTCCTCTCCACGACAACTATTGAGTTGCGTATTTACTCTAAATCATATGTTAAATTGTGTTCTAAAGACTATTGCTATATCTGGGCTATAAGTCATGTTTGGGGCCTCGTGCCGACTTGTTTAGATCCCTTGCGGGCTTTTTTTACTACTATTTCCTCACTGATTATTGATGATTTACACTCAGTCGCATTGTGCTTACTGTTTTCGAACCTCGGCCTGGTTTACACTATTTTAAGATATAAAATGATGTTTTGGGTCGGGTACCTCGTGAGCGCATGTACCTAATGAGTGGTGAGTGCTGAGTATCGAGTGCCGAGTGCCGAGTGATGAGTGATTAGGAGGCATGAGTGACAGTAAGGTTGCCCGAGGGGATGATACTGAGTGGTTGTGAGGTGCCGAGTGATGTTCTGCCCGAGGGGCGATTTATGATTCATGTTTTTGCCCGAGGGGCTACTTATGATTTATTTCATTTTTAAACTAAATCTTTCGGTTTGAAATTGTTGAAAAAAAACATATTTTTTTAAAGGATTTTTCTGAAGTTGGTTTTAAGGCATGATGATTTCATATATCTATGTATATACTGTTAGAAAGAAACGTTGTGCATATTGTGAATTGATGATATTGATTTTTATGTGTTTTTTGCCGCTTAGACTTGATTTATTTTTATTACTACTGAGTTGGCGTACTCACATTACTCCCTACACCCCTGTGTGCAGATTCAGGTGCAGATACCAAGCATTAGCTATCTATTCCGTGCGGAGCAGGAGTTCGGGATATAGAGGTAGCTGTTCAGCGTTCACAACATCTCTGTTTTCCTTCTTTTGTTGTATCTAGCTATTCTTTCGGAGATTTTTTATTATAATAGTATACCTTTTGCCATATTTTCTTCGATGCTCATGACATGTTGACTCCGGGTTTTGGGAGTTAGTTGGAATGTTTAACTGTTTATTTTCCTAATGGATTTAGTAAATTTTACATACTTTATGAAATGCTTGCAATTGGTTGGGATTTTGGAAAGAAACTCTAAATGTCTGATTATTGGCTAGCCTAGTCCCACGATAGGCGCCATCACGGCCGGTTTAGGATTTGGAGTTGTGACAAGTTGATATCAGAGCCTAGGTTACATAGGACTCAACGGTCATGAGCAGGTTTAGTAGAGTCTTGCGGATCGGTACAGAGACGTCTGTGCTTGTCTTCGAAAGACTGCGGAACCCTTAGGAACAATCTCATTTTCTTGAATTCTGTCGTGCCATTGTTGTTGATTCCGGAAATCTAAACTTTTGTTGTTTCCTTCTCTCACAGATGGTGAGGACACGCGCTACCGATCAGGATGATCAGCCACCAGCTAGACTAGCGAGAGATCGAGGCCGCGGTCGAGGCCTTGGTAGAGGTAGAGGGCCAGCCCGTGCAGCAGCCAGAGCGGTGCCAGTTGATCCCCTACTGATCAGGGTCAGATTCCCGCCACAGATACTCTAGTGGGGCAGGCTCAGGCACCGATAGTGCCTATTGTTATTCCAGGTCTTCACGAGACCTTGGCCCAGATCTTGATGGTGTGTAGCACCCTTGCTCAGGCTATTGCCACTACTTCTCAAGCCGGGGGAGGCAGTCAGACTCTAGTTGCCCAGACACATGAGTAGGGAACTCAGTGTCATCAGATAACGGGGGCGGTTCCAGCCCAACCTGTTGCTCCATTTCGGGACTTCGTGGTTCCGGCTATGCCAGAGGACGAGCAGCGTAGACTGGAGAGATTTAGAAGATTACAGCCTCCCACATTCAGTGGTGCTGAGGGCGAGGATGCCCAGGGATTTCTAGATAAGTGCCAGATGATGTAGCTTACTGCTGGGATTTTGGAGACCAGTGGGGTCTCATTTGCTACATTTCAGTTTTTTGGTGCTGATTTCACTTGGTGGGAGTCTTTTGAGAGGCGTAGACCTGTTGGTTCAGAACCCCTCACCTGGAAACAGTTCTCCACTATCTTCTTGGAGAAGTATGTACCTCAGTCTCACAGGGAGGAGCAGCGCAGGCTTTTTGAGCAGCTGCATCATGGAGAGCTATCAGTGATGCAGTATGAGATGCGGCTTTCGGAGTTGGTTCGTCATGCTACATAGTTGGTCCCTACTGATAGGGAGAGGGTTAGGAGGTTTATGGATGGCCTCACTTATTAGCTCCACCTATTTATGACTCTGGAGATAGTATCAGATGCTTCATTAGAGCAGGTTGGTTACATTGCTCGAGATATTGAGTCGGTTCGCCGCCAGGAGCGGGAGGAGAGGGAGGCCAAGAGGCCTCATGGAGCGGCAAGTTCTAGTGGTACTCCCTACAGGGGGCAGTTTCAGCATGGTAGAGGCCGTTCATTCAGGCCTCCTTAGTCAGTCCGCCCACCATATAGTGGTGCATCTTGGGGCATGGTCCCCATGGTTCTCATCCAGGCCGTACTTTATTTGGTTCCCTCCCAACTTAGAGTGCAGCTTGAGCACCACCAATTCATAGTTCTTCTATGCATGAGTCTTCTAGTGGCCGTTCTGGTGCCAGGGGTTTCTATCAGTCCCCGCCTGTAGCTCTAGGGAGTTGTTTTGAGTGTGGATAGTTCGGGCACATGTGGAGCCAGTGTCCCCATCGTCCCGGTGGTTCTTATCAGTAGAGGGGCCATCCGTCTACTTCATCTCTAGTTACTTCACCACCTGCCCGAGCAACCAGAGGTGGTAGTCAGTCAGCTAGAGGCCGCCCTAGAGGGGGAGGTCGATCAAGTGGAGGTCAGGCTCGTATGTATGCATTTCCAGCCAAGCCAGATTCTATAGCCTCCGATGCAGTGATCACATGTATTGTCTCAGTCTGTTGCCGAGATGCTTTGGCTTTATTTGACCCTGGTTCTACATATTCCTATGTTTCTTCATATTTTGCCTGTTTTCAGGATATGCCCCATGAGTCTCTTGTTACCTCTGTTCATGTGTCGACTCCAGTGGGCGATACTGTTGTTGTGGACCGTGTGTATCGGTCGTGTATGATATCTATTGGGGGTCTGGAGACCCGAGTGGACCTACTGTTACCCAGCTGAACAGAGTTATGGTGAAGAATCGGTATCCCTTGCCTCATATAGATGATTTGTTTGATTAGTTGCAGGGTGCCAGGGTATTTTCCATGATTGACTTGCGTTCCGGTTATCATCAGTTGAAGATTCGGGGGCCAGACATCTCGAAGACTCCTTTCAGGACTAGATATGGTCATTATGAGTTCCTGGTTATGTCATTTGGGCTGACCAATGCCCCAACAGCCTTTATGCACTTGATGCACAGTGTATTTTAGCCTTATCTGGATTCTTTCATCATCGTGTTTATTGACGATATCTTGGTGTATTCCCGATCTTGAGAGGATCATGAGCAGCATTTGAGAGTTGTGCTTCAGACCTTAAGAGAGAAGAGATTGTATGCAAAAATTTTGAAGTGTGAGTTCTGGCTTGATTCAGCAGCATTCTTGGGGCACGTGGTGTCAAGTGAAGGTATTCAGGTTGATCCGAAGAAGGTAGAGACGGTGCAGAGTTATCCTAGACCGTCATCAGCTACTGAGATTCATAGTTTCCTTGGTTTGGCAGGGTACTACCATCGTTTCGTAGAGGGGTTTTCATCTATTGCAGCACCTATGACCAGACTGACCCAGAAGGGTGCTTAGTTACGGTGGACTGAGGAGTGTGAGGAGAGCTTCCAGAAGCTCAAGTTAGCTTTGACTACAGCGCCGGTATTGATTTTGCCTACGGGTTCAGGTTCTTATACAGTTTACTGTGATGCCTCGAGAGTAGGCCTTGGAGCGGTTTTGATGCAGGATGGTAGGGTGATTGCCTACGCGTCCAGGCAGTTGAAGGTGCATGAGAAGAATTATCCAGTGCACGATCTTGAGCTAGCATCTATTGTTCACGCCTTGAATATTTGGCGTCATTATTTGTATGAATTGCATTGTGAGATTTTCACTGATCAATGTAGTTTGCAGCATCTGCTTAAGCAGAAGGATCGGAATTTGCATCAGAGAAGGTGGTTGGAGCTTCTCAAGGATTAGAACTCACTATTTTATATCATCCGGGGAAGGCCAATGTAGTGGCCGATGCCCTGAGTCGCAGAGCGGAGAGTTTGGGGAGTCTAGCCTACCTTCCAGTAGCAGAGCATCCATTAGCCCTTGATGTTCAGGCTTTAGCGGGTCAGTTGGTGAGATTGGATCTATCAGAGCCCCCACGAGTATTGGCTTGTGTAGCCTCCAGGTCTTCTTTTTATGATCAGATTAGAGCACGCCAGTATGATGATCCACATTTTCTTGTTCTTCAGGACAGGGTCAGTCGCGGTGATGCCAGGGATGTGGTTATTGGTGATGATGGGGTCATGAGGATGCAGGGCCATATTTGCGTGCCTAATGTTGATGGGCTTCGAAATTTGATTCTAGGTGAGGCCCATACTTTGCGGTATTCCATCCATCCGGGTGCCGCAAAGATTTATCAGGATTTGAGGCAGCATTATTGGTTGAGGCGGATGAAGAAAGATATTGTTTAGTTTGTGGCTCGGTGTCTCAACTGTCAGCAGGTCAAGTATGAGCACCAAAGAACAGGTGGATTGCTTCAGAGATTTGATATTCTGGAGTGGAATGGGAGCGGATGACCATGGATTTCGTAGTTGGACTCCCACGGACTTCGAGGAGGTTTGATGCTATATGGGTTATTATGGATCGGCTGACCAAATCCGCGCACTTCATTCCTGTTGGTACTACTTATTCTTCGGAGCGGTTAGCTAAGATTTATATTAGGGAGATTGTCTGATTGCATGGGGTTCCAGTTTCTATCATTTCTGACAGAGGTACTCAGTTCACATCTCAATTTTGGAGAGCCGTATAGAGTGAGTTGGGTACTCAGGTCGAGTTGAGCACAACATTTCATCCTCAGACCGACGGGCAGTCGGAGCGTACCATTCCGATTTTGGAGGATATGTTGTGTGCATATGTCATTGATTTTGGGGGTTCATGGGACTAGTTTCTGCCACTCGTGGAGTTAGCATATAATAACAGCTATCAGTCGAGTATCTAGATGGCTCCGTATGAGGCTTTATATGGTAGGAGGTCCAGATCTCCGGTTGGTTGGTTTGAGCCGGGCGAGGCTAGACTATTGGGCACAGACTTGGTTCAGGATGCGTTGGGTAAGGCGAAGTTGATTCCGGAGCGGCTTCGCACGGCACAGTCTAGGTAGAAGAGCTATGCAGACCGGAAGGCCCAGGATGTGTCTTTCATGGTTGGGGATAAGTTGTTGCTGAAGGTGTCACACATGAAGGGTATTATGCGGTTCGGCAAGAGGGGAAAGCTGAGTCCCTGGTTCATTGGGCTATTTTAGTTGCTTTAGAGTATTGGGGAGGTGGCTTATAGACTTACCTTTGCTCCCGGCTTGGCGAGTATTCATCCGGTGTTCTATGTTTCGATGCTCCGGAAGTTTGTTGGTGAACTGTCTCATGTTTTGGACTTCGACACGGTTTAGCTCGAGGGTGATATGTCATATGAGGTAGACCCAGTGACTATTTTGGGTCAATAGGTCAGAAAGCTGAAGTCTAAGAATATAGCTTCAGTGAAGGTTCAGTGGAGAGGGCAACCGGTGGAGGATGCCACCTAGGAGACCGAGCGGGAGATGTGGAACAAATATCCTCACTTATTCGAGACTCCGGGTATGTTTCTAGACCCGTTGAAGGACGAACCTTTGTTTAAGAAGGGAGGATGTAACGACTCGGCCGGTCGTTCCGTGAGATTAACCCTGTTTCCCTCATTTCTGCTTTATCATATATTACGTAGCCTGTTTATGTTGTGTTGGGTTAGTTGGTTTGGGTTCGGAGTGGTCATGGTGAGAATTGAGCACTTAGTCTCTTAAAGTAGCCTAATAGTTGAAAATTGAACTGAGAATTGACTTATTGGTAAACGACCTTGGAATGCGGATTTTATGGCTCAGATAGCTTCCTTAGGTGATTTGGTAATTAGGAGTGTGTTCGGAATGACTTTTTGATGTCCGGTGTTGAATTAGGCTTGAATTGGCGAAAGTTAGTTTGAGGCGATTTCCGGTCGGCAGTGGAAAATAGATATCGGGGTCGGTGGAATTCCGGAAGTTGGAACATGTTCGTAATGTCATTTTGGATATGTGTGCAAATTTTCAAGTCAATCGGATGTGTTTTGGTTGGTTTCGGCTTCATTGGCGAAATTTGGAAGTTTCAAAGTTCATAGATTTGAATTTGATGTAATTTTGTTGTTTTTGTGTTGTTTTTTGGTGTTTTGAAGGCTCGACTAAGTTTGAATGATGCTATGGGGTGTGTTGGTTATATTTGGTTGAGGTTCCGAGGGCCTCGGGTTGTGTTTTGACAGGTTAACGGATCAAGTTTGGATGTTGGAAGTTCCAAATTTTGCTGGTGTTATATTCCGGTATCCTTCTATGTGATCGCGTGGGTAAGAATGCAATCGCATAGGCTTGTTTGGGGCATCATGGGTTTTATTCAGTGTGATCGCGTGGAAGGAGGCCACGATCGTGTAGAGTGGGTTCTGTGTGCAGTGCGATCGCGTGGGTATGGTCCGCGATCGTGTAGGGTGTTCTGAGGCGCGTGAGGGGTTGGGTGTTTGAGCTATGCGAACGGGTGTGTTTTTATGAAAACCCATTGAGAGGGATGGTCTATGCATTGCGAACGCATCACTGGGAATACGATCGCACTGAGCAAAATAAATGGCTGGGCAGAATGTTTTAAAGGCCATTTGTGCAAGATTAGCTCATTTCTTTCCTCCATTTGTGAACGAGTTGAGAGCTATTTGAGAGGGATTTGAAGGGGAAATCAAGGGAATCACTTGGAGGTAAGTTTTCAAATTCATAGATCATTTATATGTCGTTTTCTAAGTAATTAAACCGGAAATCTTTTTGGAACTAAACCTAAATTTGGGGAAGAAGGTGCATGGAAATTGGGATTTTCTTGTGAGGATTTGAGTGCGCAATTGTGGTCCGATTTTAGTGTTCTTAGTATGTATAGAATCATGGGATTACGAGGTTTCTAGTGATGTAAATTATATCGAATTCCGAGATGTGGGCCCGGGGCTCTGGTTTGGCCGAATTTCCAGATTTTTGTATAAATTGATAGTTTTCGATTGGGTTGTGTTCCTTTAGCATATATTGATGATGTTAAACTGGTTTTGGTTAGATTCAGAGAAATCAGGAGCCAATTTGAGAGTCAAGAGCATCACGGATTAGTGTTTTGGCCCGGTGGAGGTAAGTAATGGTTATAAATCTTGTCCTGAGGGTATGAAACCCCGGACTCCATATTTCTCACTATTTTTAGAATGGCGCACATATCGGATGACGAGTATCTGGCGCACACTGACTTTTGGATTGGACTTGGTCCTCTCCACGATAACTATTAAGTTGCGTATTTACTCTAAATCATATGTTAAACTGTGTTCTAAAGACTATTGCTATATTTGGGCTATAAGCCATGTTTGGGGCCTCGTGCCGACTTGTTTAGATCCCTTGCGGGCTTTTTTTACTACTATTTCCTCACTGTTTATTGATGATTTACACTCAGTCGCATTGTGGTTACTATTTTCGAAACTCAGCCTGGTTTACACTATTTTAAGATATAAAATGATGTTTTAGGTCGGGTACCTCGTTTTACTCAGACGCCCGAGGGGCTTTTAGAGGTTCTGACTGAGTGAGGCCGAGGGCCTGACTGTGAGGATATGATACGCCACGAGGTGTCTTGATATTAGCGCTTGGGCTGAAGGGTCCCCTCCGGAGTCTGTACCCACCCCTAGTGAGCGCAGGTACCTACTGAGTTCTGAGTGCTGAGTGCCGAGTGATGAGTGATTGGGAGGAATGAGTGATAGTGAGGTTGCCTGAGGGGCTGATACTGAGTGGATGTGAGGTGCTGAGTGATGTTCTTCTCGAGGGGCGATTTATGATTCATGTTATTGCCCAAGGGGCTACTTATGATTTATTTCATTTTTACACTAAGTTTCGGTTTGAAATTGTTGAAAAAAAACACATTTTTTTTAAAGGATTTTTTTGAAGTTGGTTTTAAGGCATGATGATTTCATATATCTATGTATATACTGTTGGAAAGAAAGGCAGAGCTTAGCCTCATGCAGGTATGGAGACAGAGCTTAGTCTCATGCAAATGAAGGCAGAGATTAGCCTTATGCAGATGGAGGCAGAGCTTAGCCTTATACAGGATGCAGAGGTAGAGCTTAACCTCATGCAAGATGCGGGACAGGGCATAGTCTCATGCAAACGAAGGCAGATATTAGCCTTGTGTGAATGCAGGGGTAGAGCTTAACCTCATGCAAGATGAAGGTAGAGATTAGCCTTATGCAAGGGAAGGCAGCATTTAGCCTTATGCAGATGGAAGGCAGAGATAAGCCTTATGCAAGGTGAAGGCAGAGATTTGCCTTATGCAAGGTGAAGAAAGCGATTAGCCTTATGCAAGATGAAGGCATAGATTAGCCTTGTGCAAGATGAAGGAAAAGATTTGCCTTATGCAAGGTGAAGGCAGAGATTAGCCTTGTGCAAGGTGAAGGCAGCGATTAGCCTTATATAAATGAAGGCAGAGATTAGCCTTATGCAAGGTGAAGGCAGTGTTTATCCTTATGCAAGGTGAAGGTAGAGATTAGCCTTATGCATATGAAGCAGAGCTTAGAATTATGTGAATGAAGGTAGAGATTAGACTTATGCAGATGAAGGCAGAGATTAGCCTCATGCAAGGTGAAGGCCGAGATTAGCCTTATACAGATGAAGGCAGAGATTAGCCTTATCTAAAATGGAGCCAGAGCTTAGCCTCATGCAAGATGCGAGACAAGGCTTAGTCCCATGTAAATGAAAACAGAGATTAGCCTTATGCAAGGGAAGGCAGAGATAAGCCTTATGCGAGGTGAAGGCAGCGATTAGCATTTATGAAAATGGGGGAGGTAGAGCTTAACCTCATGCAGGATGAAAGCAGAGATTAACCTTATGCAAGGGAAGGCAGCGTTTATCCTTCTGTAGAAAGTATAATGATTAGAGGATAGTAGCAGAATTTCTTAGCTGGTAGCAACTTTCGTCAGGATTGTGACTTTGCGGCATGTCTATCCTTTGTCCCTACATCCAAATAAAAATCGTGAGTTTTGTAGATGGGGGAGGTTGATTCGTGTCCCCGCTGGCCTTGCTTGTCCTGCTTTGCTTGGTCTGATGGTCCTGTTTGCATCATCGGGGTAGCGTTTGGCTAAACAGAGTCACCTTACAAATAAGCATGCATAGTTTAGTAAAGACATAGTAAAAATGTACTTTAAGAATTTTAGATGAACCGATGACCGTGACAAGATCCGAGTCATTGAAACCTCTTTTGCTATGGAATTTTGAGGGTCCTTCTCAAATTTTGGCCCCAGTTAGATGGATTGATGTCTCTGACTGTGGTACATGATGCGATCGGCTGATCTTGCTTCGGAATTTTGAGGGTCTTTCTCAAAATTCTGACCCAGTTTCCAATTTTGGGGGAAAATAAGATTTTTATTGAATTATGACCGAACCCACAGGGCTGCCTACGTATCCCCTCTTAAACGGGAATCACGTCGGGCGTAGTTTAGTTTATATCATTTGAGGAAAGTATAAAGAGTTACACATTGTATCGCTTGACTGCATCTGAATTGGTCGGTTTTGGCCAGACTTCTCCGTCCATTTCTGCAAGTATGAGAGCTCCTCCTGTCAATACCCTGTGAACCATGTATGGACCCTACCAGTTGAGAGAGAATATCCCATTGGCTTCATCTTGATGCAGAAAGATCTTCTTCAACACCAGCTGCCGCGGTGTGAACTGTCTAGGCTTGACTCTTTTGTTGAAGGCTCTGTATATTCTGTTCTGACAAAGTTGTGCGTGACACACTTCATTCATTCTTTTCCCGTCTATAAGGGATAGTTACACATAACGACTCCTTATCCATTTTGCGTCGTTGAGCTCAGCTTCTTATATGATTCTCAAGGAAGGAATCTCCACTTCGGCATGAATAACAACTCTCGTACCATAAACCAGTAAGTAAGGAGTTGCCCTGGTTGATGTGCGGACTGTGGTGCGGTATCCCAATAAGGCGAATGATAACTTTTCGTGCCATTGTTTGTGATTTTCTATAATATTTCTCAGTATCTTCTTGATATTCTTGTTGGCAGCCTCAACAAATCCATTCATCTAAGGTCTATAGGCTGTGGAATTTCCGTGCTTGATTTTGAACGTCTCGCACATGGCCTTAATCAGGTCACTGTTGAGATTGGAAGCTTTGTCGGTGATGATTGATTCTGGAACTCCGAACCGACAAACAATCCGGTCACGGACAAAGTCCGCCACAACTTTCTTAGTCACTGCTTTATAAGATGTTGTTTCGACCCATTTTGTGAAGTAATCAATAGCTACCAAGATGAGCCTGTGCCCATTTTAGGCGGTGGGCTCGATCGGACAAATGACGTCCATTCCCCAGGCGGCAAATGGCCAAGTTGAACTAGTTGCATTGAGCTCATTCGGTGGTACTTTTATCATATCTACATGTACCTGACATTGGTAGCATTTCCGAACATACTAGATGTAGTCCGTTACCTTGATCATCCAGAAATAACCGGCTCTGAGTATCTTTTTGGCCAAGACAAAACCATTCATATGCGGGCCGAAGGTCCCAACATGTATTTCTTCAAGTAGCTTAGAAGCTTCCTTCGCGTCAACACATCTCAGTAATCCCAAGTCGGGAGCTCTCCTGTATAGGGTTCCTTTGCTGTGAAAGAAAATGTTGGAAAACCTCCGAAGCGTACATTTCTATGTATGATTCGCATTCTCTAGGTACTCCCCTTTTTCCAAGTATTCCTTGATGTCGTAGAACCAAGGCTTCCCGTCTTCTTCCTCTTCAGCATGGGCACAATATGCTGGTTGGCTATGGATCTTCACTAGAATAGGATCAATGAAGTTTTTATCCGGATGTTGTATCATGGATGGTAATGTGGCCAGTGCATCGGCAAACTCATTCTGAATTCTGGGGACGTGCCGAAATTTTGTCTTTGTGAACCTCTTTCTCAATTCCTGCACATGGTGCAGATATGGCAATATCTTGGAATTCTTGGTGTCCCATTCTCCTTGTACTTGGTGTATAAACAAATCTGAATCGCCGATTACCAGAAGCTCTTGAATATTCATGTCGATGGCCATGTTGAGTCCTAGTATGCAAGCTTCATACTCTACCATGTTGTTAGTGCAAGTAAATCTGAGTTTGGCAGATACCAGGTAGTGTTGGCCAGTTTTCGATACCAAAACAGCTCCAATGCCAACTCTTTTGAAATTTTCCGCTCCATCAAAGAACATCCTCCAACCATCGTAAGATTCAACAATGTCTTCTCCTATGAAAAATACTTCTTCATCGGGAAAATACATTTTCAAGGGTTCGTATTCTCCTCCTACAGGATTTTCTGCGAGATGATCTGCCAATGCCTGTCCCTTGACTGCTTTCTGAGTCACATAGATGATGTCGAACTCACTTAGTAGGATTTTCCACTTAGCCAGCTTGCCAGTGGGCATGGGTTTCTGGAAGATATACTTCAAGGGATCCATCCTTGATATGAGATATTTTGTGTAGGAACAAAAGTAGTGTCTCAGCTTCTGAGCGACCCAGGTTAGAGCACAACAGGTACGTTCCAGTAGAGAATACCGTGCCTTGTATGGAGTGAACTTCTTAATAAGATAAAAGATAGCATGTCCCTTTCTCCCTATCTCGTCATGCTACCCCAGAACGCAGCTGAAAGCTCCATCTAGTACTGCAAGGTAGAGTAATAAGGGTCTACCTGGCTCTGGCGGAACCAAAACTGGTGGCGTTGATAGGTACTCCTTAATTCTATCGAAGGCCTTTTGATAATCCTCAGTCCATTTGGTTGCAGCGTCTTTCTTTAACATCTTGAAGATTGGTTGACATATGGCTGTAGACTAGGTTGTGAACTGGCTGATGTAATTTAGCCGTCGTAGAAAACTCATTACATCCTTCTTGTTCTTCGATATTGGAAGCTCCTAGATGGCTTTAACTTTTGATGGATCCATTTCTATTCCTCGGTGGCTGATGATGAACCCAAGCAATTTTTCGGCATAAAGGACTTTTGATGGATCCAGTTCTATACCGCTCCTAAATACGGTATGGGTTTCTCTAATGGATAGTAAGGACCGCGCCATGGTGGCATCCAGTAATCGTACTCTTGCCAAGTGTACTAGTAGCCTAGGCCAAAGGTAGTGCCGTGGCGCTTTAGCCGTATTGGCTTGAAAATTCCCTGAAGATTCTACTGAGACCCTTGCCGGGTTCGTATCCGCTCCAATTCATTATGCTATCAATCTTACTACTCCACCACTTATCCTTGTCTATTGCGTTGACCCGTTCGATGTGGTGGTAAGTTTCTCCACCAAGCCTTCTTGTACCTTCAATTACTGGGATATTCTAGAGACTGTAGATGGGGTTTCTCTTATTCCTATGGATAATGAATTCCTGATGGTTCCACTCGAATTTTACCGCCTGATGAAAAGTTGAGGCCACATCCCCAGCGGCATGTATCCATGGTCGTCCAAGTAACAGATTATAGAACATATGTATATCCAACACCTAAAATTAAACCTTAAACCATGTAGGCCCCATTTGCAAACAGAGACTGATTTCTCCAATGGTGGACCTTTGAGACCCATCGAAAGCCTTTACATTCATGGATCCTTCTAATATTTCGTACAGTCCCTTGCCCAATCTCTTTAGTGTTATCAATGGGAAAATGTTAAGGTTAGACCCTCCATCAATCAGAACCCTGGTAATGAATTAATCTTCACATTGTACGATAATGTGCAGTGCCCTTTGTGACTCAAGCCTTCCGGTTGTAATTCATCTTCATGGAAAGTAATCTTGTGACTTTGTAATACCTGCCCCACCATGTTAGCCATCTATCCGCTTGTGATGTTGTTAGGTACATAAGCTTCATTAAATACTGTCACCAGAGCACTCCTATGTGCTTCCAAATTCTGCAGCAATGATAATATGGATATCTAGGCCAGAGTTTTCTTCAGATAATCTATGACCGAGTATTCCAAGACTTGTACCTTCCTCCAGAGGTCATCTGGTCCTGTCTCAATGACGAGAGGCCTGTTAGAAGTCTGTTTGCTGCACTCTCTAGTGTTTAGGTGTGTAGACCCTTCCAGTCCTGGTCATCCCCTGTGTAGCACCAGCTTCTTCTACCTTGACCTTTCCTTTCTTTCTAGCTTCAGCTATGTAATCCAGGGCACGACATTAGTGTTGAAAGACGGTGTAGTTGATACAGTCACTGTAATTGGTGTGGCTACCTTTACTTCGAATGGGACAGGAGTCACTGTATGTGGTGCTATTTCAACCTCGAATGGTGCGGGCGTATATGTAGGCGGTGATACCTCAAACTTGAATGGGAGTGATTTAGTCACCTTAGCCTCTCCTGACGGCTGTATCTACACTATGATGGGATTGTGAGTAACCACCGGTTTCTTGGGATCATCACCTTCTTTGATCAACCCAATTGACCCCTCTGGTTCCAATTCTTCATCTATTTCTATCACACTGATTCCTCCACCCCTATGATTTGGGAGGGAGTTATTGCGAACATTAAGAGCATCTTCCTTAGCTTGAATGATTTTGTTGTCGATAAGATCCTGGACCTTATCCTTCAACGAGCGACATTCATTGACGGTATGTTCCTTCATGCCAGAATGGTATTCACAAGTTTTGTTTGGATTGACCCATTGGGATGGATTCTCTACGGCTACAACAGGGATTGGAGTGACGTAACCAGCAGCTTTTAGCCTTTCATACAGCTGGTGAATGGGCTCGGCAATGGCGGTATACTGTTTGAGTACCCTACGATTGTGACCATCCCACTTTTGATGCCCTCTTTAATCTTTTCACCCAGTTTGATGTTGTCAGAGAACTTGTCATTCTCAATTACCATCAGTCTTTCATAATATTGCGGCTCCTGTGCTCTGACGAAGAATTTGTTCATTTGCTCTTCGTCTAGTGCAGGCCTGACTTTGGCCGCTTCCGACCTCCAACAAGTGGAATACTCGTGAAAGGTTTTAGTGGGTTTGTTCTTGAGATTCTGGATGTAAAATATGTCCGGTGCATTTTTCGTGTTGAACCTGAATCGGTCCATGAAATCCGAGGCCATACTCACCCAATTAGGCCACTTCTTGGGGTCCTCGTTGATGTACCAAGACAAGGCATCCCCTGTGAGGCTCCTCATGAACAGTTTAATCCGGATCTTTTCCTCTCTTCCCACTCCGACCAGTTTGTCACAATAGGTCCTCAAATGGACCCTGGGATCACCAGTACCGTCGAACATCTCAAACTTGGGAGGTTTGTAACCCTCCGGTAGTTCTACATCAGGCTTTGTACAGAGATCTTGATAGTTCAATCCTTCGATCCCCTTACCTCCTTCCACGCCTTGAACTTGGCTAGTCAATTTCTTGAGTGCTTCAGCCAAGTTCTTGATAAGCATATCCTTGTCACTGGATTCATGTGTGTAAGAGATGGGTTGAGTGGAGTGAGGTAGAGTCTCCATGTATATGGGGTTATTCCAGTGGCCTGGTGCCTGAGCATAGAGGTGATCGTTGGTGGAGTTTTGTGGTTCAGGAATGATGGGTTATATAGTGGTAAGTTGTAGGAGGATTTTGTTTGTTGGGGGTATTTTGAGGTGGTGCGGGGTTTTGAGTGTTCGGGTGGCTGACATCCGGAACACTAAGTGAGAAGGACAAGTTCGCAAGGTTCCGAACATGTTCAAGTTCCCCTTGATGTTTCAGTATCCTTTGTGCAAGTTGTAACACAGCATCATTCTGGACCTGAGTACCCCGACTGTCAGAAGCTTCTGCATGTTCAACTGGTGTTGTGTTTTCCTTTATGATGTTATTCAAGTCTTCCATCTTGCCCTTGACTTTCCTTTAGGAGGAATAAGAGGAGGAGAAGCTGGAGGGCCCCTGGATCTTGTATGGTATGCCGATGATGCCAGAATACACTAACAAACCTTTGGGGAAGGGGAATAATTAAAATAAATAAAATAAAAACTAAAGGTAATGAGTCAGTGAGGATCATGAAAAAAAATATTTGCAGTATTTAAACACATATTGTAGGATTGTAAACGCGCGTCCTAAATTCGGGAGCCTCGTTGTGCCCGAGGTAGGCATAGCGACAAGTTGGTTACGAGAACTTAGATACCAAAATGCATCATTTCATTAATGTAAATAAACGAATCCCAAAACGATACTAAAAAAACAAATAGGAAATAAGTCACTAATGGAACTCGGCCTTATTACATTTATGAAAGAAAAAAAGGTAAATCTAGCCTATTTGGTCCCAGAAGGACCTTCCCCAGATTCGATATTCTTGATTCCATCGAACAAGTTCCCCAGCTCGCGCATTCCCAGCAGCAGGTACGCTCTAGCCAGGTGACCTCCTTCATTCCCCTCAGCGTTCTGGAAATCCTCGATCCTTTTGATGACTTTGCCTTCTAACTCCACTATACCTCACTCAAGATATTCCAGCTTCCTATTGGAGAGGACAGCCATCTTTTTCCATTCCTCGATCAGCCTCTTGATGGTCTCATGTATTTCCCGGTGCTCGTTCTCGGAATCGCGGATCCTTTTGCGCAGCCGATTGTACTTGACCTGAGCCTTGACATCCTCGTCTATGATTCTATTTCCTCAGCTGATTCCCGGCCTCACTATCCCGTCCAAGTTGTCTTCCAGCTATGCCTGGTAGAAATGTGCACATCTTGCATGGTACGCGTCTGGTTCAATAGTATTCTTCTCTATGATGATTTCGCAGTGCCACATGTGTTGAGCTTGGCACTTGTAGGGGGACTTCGTCATCCTTGAAATTCGCTATGAAGTGACTCATCTTGGCAACCCTTGGTACAACTTGTATTTTGCCTGCCTGCCTCATGACTCGGAGAGAAACATAGGGATATATACCTCTCAACCCGGTCAGCACTAAGTATGGTGCATCACTGGATCTGATGATAAATTCGTTCGTCGGGAACCACTCGAACATCCGTTGCACCTGTTCCTCGGTCGATTTTCAAAGAATTCCACCAATTCCTTGGCGGTTTCCGGCTGAGCAAATCTGTCCAGATTATAAGTCATCCGCTTGGGGTGATGGAAAGTAATGTGATAATTCTAAGCCCTTCGCGGAAGTTCTTGGCGATATTGGCCCTTTTGAAGGTGTTCCAAGAGCCATAACTGCAGCAAAAGGTTGCAACCCTCAAAATGTTTAACTCCTCTTTGACAATGTTCCAAGGCTCGCTAAATATCAGCTAAGATCATAGGGACAATGTTGAAGGTTTTCCCATCGATCCCTTCCATCAAGGACCTGGTTACCATGGCTAGCCTAGTATGAATCTTTTTCTTCTCTGTCGGGAACACTATCAAGCCCAAAAAGCACACAATAAATACGAATACCCTACGGTGGATGTGACCTAGAGACGTGATGGAAAACTCGTCATGATAGGTACCGTATCATTTGCTGTGACTGCATCTTTCATACAAGTACTCGAAAGGTATGTAAGATTGTTTCAAACAGTCCAATTCAACATTCTTCTTCAACCCCATCATTTCAGAAAACGTTTGCCCGTGTTGTTCTCGGGTACCAACAACCCAGTTCTTTCCCAAGCTATTCCAGCAAGTCCTCCTATTTCTTCTAAGAGCGGCGCCATTTCAATATTCCCAAAGCAGAATACAACTCTTTCACTATCCCAAAACAAAGTGGCATCCTCAATCAGTATGTTGTTCGGCTAGATGTCCAGAAGAGAAGGTAAATCGACGAGATTCTTCCTCATGTATTTCTTATCACTTGAAGGAAGGTCTTCCCACCAGTCTAGGAGCATTGGTGGGATATTGCTGACCATACCGAATCTGGGGACCTCGTGCCTCATTTTCTGCAGGAAAAAAATGGTTAGGCCCTTTTTCCCCACCAGACTCGACTATTTTTACACTTATGATTAGCACACAGGCATTTAGTTCTCCAAATTAACGCATAAAACGTGATCGTGTTCGTTGGGATTATGAAAACCTCGGTGGACTTTTGGATAAGGCGGTCTTAAAGGGTTATTGTGCGGATGACAAATTAACCCAGCTAGGTTTGACCATGATGCATGCACAATATAACAAGAGTCAGGTTTCTATGGGGTTTTAAACCGGTACCCTCGAGATGACAACTTGAGAGGGAAAGGCACGAAACCATCGACTGCACCGCGGATCGACTGGTTTTACCGAAAATAAGTCTTTCCAAATTTAGGGGGTGATATAAATTGGAAGAGCGCTACCACTCATCAAGCGTTGCTATAGGATTTGTATAGGCATGAGTGGAGTATAATTTTGAGCATGATTATGCAGCAATAAATAAGCAATAAAAAGCATATTGTCATGTATTTTCACATTATGAACCCGATAAATACAACAGTTATAACTGAAAAACGGTTACAAAGGAAACAAGACACATGTCAATTTAATTTTGGGAAATAAATACTTGGGAAAGTACACAATTAATTGCACATAAAGGGGAAGGGTGCAAGCATAAATAAAGCACATTTAGACAAATTTGCAAAGCGGTTTGTAATGGTAAAAGTCTGGTATCCCCAGCAGAGCCGCCATACTGTCGCGCCCCCCTTTTTCCTC
Organism: Nicotiana knightiana; assembly: GCA_005239525.1. Lineage (NCBI taxonomy): Eukaryota > Viridiplantae > Streptophyta > Magnoliopsida > Solanales > Solanaceae > Nicotiana > Nicotiana knightiana. Next base: position 89,927 of record ML409585.1, on the reverse strand, counting down.
TCCTTTAGAATTAGTCAGGGTTCTTGAAATTATTGGGACAACTCCTTTTTCTTTTGGTAAAAGGTATATAAGGAATTTGAAGAGTCACCACCTAACGAATTAAGGTGTGTTAGGGCACCTATTACGAGTTATTTGTAAAACTAATTGTATAAGCAGAGATTGGGTAAGGGGTTGAAGTTACTTCAAGGGAAAGGTGTTAGGAACCCCTCGAAGTCCACAATTGTGGGTCCCGACTAAACTTACTTTGTGAATTAATCAAGTGAAAATAAGCAATCTAAGCGCACATATGAATAAAGGTTTTAACAGATTAGCAGTCTAAGCACACATATGTAAATGGGTGAAAGGGATCCTAAGTTGTTTATCCTATAGGATCATATCCATGCAATGCCCAGTAATCACTCCTCAATGAGGGGCTACACGTTGCATTAGCGCACGGGTCATCATATCCTTTTCTACCCATTACCCTACCCCTTAGTGCTTATTAAGCGGGTTTTTATTTAACGGGCTCTAAGCGTGCTGTTACCCGTCCCTTCCTTGTGGTCCTGGAGGAGTTTAAGACCTAAAAATCTGGGCAGTTCCAGACAACCCCTAGGGTATTCAAAAGGGAAAATCTAGGCTACAAACAAATAACAAGTAGGACAAGCAGATAGGTGAAGAGGAAATTAAAAGGCTCATGTTTACCTCCACATGTAATGCAAATAAACAGCACGTCTCAAACACAGATTCAGGTAATTCTTTTAGAAAAAAAAAAAGAGAATCCTAGGACAGGATGTCTAGGTGAACATAAATGCACAGAATGTGCAATACTGTTTTACAAACTCAATGGTAGGGTCCTCATCAGTTTGCCTATTGATTTAAAAATAACCTGTTAAACTTAAGCAGTTTATAAACAATCAGAACACAATTTCTCATTTTTACAAGGAGATTAATTACCTAAGGCTTCCCTAGGAATGTGACTATATGGAATCATAATTATAGAAGTTATTTAAACGATTTGAGGTTATTTAAACCTATAGGCATGCTGATCTAAGTGATGGCTTTCATAACAAGTGATTTTATACATATTGATACTAGAACATGATCTATGTGTAAGGTTGTTTGTTAACCTTTTCAGTGACAGTTATTTATCTAGGTGATATAGACATGTTTCAAAACAGATGCAAACAAAGTCCCTAAAACAGGATATCTAATGCACATAGGGATGACTATTTTATTAGGCAGTTTTAATAGCCTAGTAGCATGATTTCTAAATGATCATGAATTATATAGAATCAGAAATAGAGTGATGGTTTACCACATGTTTCTAATATGCAAAGCAGTAAACGTGAGTGCCCTAAAACAAGATATCTAATGCACAGATTCAACATAGTTTTAATGCAAATAACATAGTAATCCTAGAACATGATTTCTAGTGCATACACAAGCCTATAACATGATTTCTAGAGCGGATTAGCATAATGTAAATCCTAAAGCATGATTCTTACCCCACTTACCCCACAGGATCATATAGATACCCTCTTTTTTCACTAGTTACCCCAATATTGTTTATAAAGGATTATTATAGACCAGGATCACATAAATTACATAAATGAGATATATATTAAACTATAGGGAGCCTGAAGTAGGCCCAAATACATCCCGAGGATACCAGGCCTTCCGTAACCTCAAATGCCAAGAGTTTCATAACCAATTTCATGTCTAGGTGTGTCAGAGTTCCCTAAGGACCTCAAGGATCCCGGGCAGTGCTCACACCTACACTTTCATAACAAGAACTGAATAAGTGCACTGTGGAAGGGCCAGTTTCAGTGTGCCAAAGTTCAGAGGGATCTCAAAAGAATCCTAAGGCAGTCACAGACTGGAGGGGAAGAACCTAGGGACTTAAGAGTAGAGTGAAAGTGCTTGACATAGTTTTGAGAAAAGGTTTTGAGAAGAGAAACAATACTAAATTGATTCAAGAAGTAAAGGAGTTTTTTTTTTTTTAAAATGAATTGATTAGTAGTAAAATAACTTGAAAAATATGTAAGCATTTTTAAAATTCAGCAAGCAGCATGATTGACATACAGAACAATCAAGTTTAGTACTATTAACAACAGAGTTCACATAGGGATATTGGGGAATTTGGTACATATAGAACACGCATGGTGAAACATATAACAACAGAAGCACAAAATCTTTCCACGAGTTTACAGGATTTAAGGAATTAGTCATACAGCTAAAGATACAGACATAAGGCATGGACTTCAAAACAGACAGTTGACAATATAGTTGTACTAGGCAGAATTAAACACAGAATCAGAATTGCCTAGAGATGTTAGATAATTTAGCAAAGCAGATTAATACCAGAAGCTGAGTAAACAAACAGACAAACAATCAAACATACATACATGGAGTAAAGTCAGGTTGAGACATGCTAGAGAGGAAAGAGGCAGGTTCATAGATATGCTAAGAATAATTCATATAGTCTAGTAACTAAACAAGGTAGTCCAGGCATGCTAGGTGAAACAATGATTTAAACATACAAATTACATATTAAACAACCAAATAGTAAGCATCAGCAAAACTGGAAACCATTGAACTGAATCAATAACACATAGAGTTTTGGATTTGAAATTGAATCAGGACATACCAGTTAAGGAGACCAAGCACAAAGTATAGAACATGTATAGTGCAAAGCAGTAAACGTGAGTGCCCTAAAACGTGATTTAAACGGCTATGTGCTAATGTTTTTGAGGTCTACGTACACACAAAGTGACGAGAGTCCGTACGTAGCGACTATTATTGTTATGTCCGGATAGTTAGGCCTACACCATGCCTTGTGTTTTTCCATGAAATGAACTATATGCTTAATGAATTAATGTTACATGCAGCTTGTTTCCCTGAGATCATGGAATTTGAGAAATTTTAAGGAATTGTTCACTGAAAAGTAATTTATAAAGAATAAATGTGTTGATCGTGTGTGCATGCGACCGCTTCGCAATTTACATTCCGCGAGCATGGGAGTTGGCCGTACGCCACGGCGAGATTTAAAGATATGTTATGGTTCGGGCCGTTCGACCCTCGGCAGTGCACATATATGATCATTATGATTGCTCATGCCGGTTGTCCTTATCCTGTATGCGCATGCTAAATTGTAAATGATTCTTTATATGGATATTGAGTGGTCAGATATATTTAAAGGAAAGGAAAAAAAAAGAATAATGAAGTAGTAATTGTATATTTACGTCCAGTATTAATTTGAATTACTGTTATTTTTAATGTTTACTATTTTTATCATCCTCGTATGTCTGTTACTGATATTATATCTTGTTTAATCATGTTGTTGGACCTTAGTGAGTGTCAAATCGACCTCTCATCACTACTTCTTTGAGGTTAGGCGGGATACTCACTGGGTACATATTTTTTTATGTACTCAAGCTATGCTTCTAGACTTAATTGTGCAGGTTCTGAGGCTGGTGCATCTGGTTATCATACCGGAGCTTGATTCTGATCATAGTTGGACCTGACTTCACGGTGAGCTACTTCTTCTGACGATCCTCGGCAGCACCATGGAGTTTCTTTTGCTTATTTCCCGTCTACTTCTTTCAGACAGTGGGACTGTATATTATATCTTTTGTATATTCTGTTAGTATGCCTGTAGGACTTGTGGCACTAGTTCCTGGCACACACGTGATAGTTATTATGGATTACGGCTCTGTATATATATTGGCTCACGCCTCCTTATGACCACTTTTGATTGAAATTGGCTAATTATCCTTGTCGATTTATGTTTTAAGCTTTAAAAACTTGGTATATGTTGAAATATTTAATCAAGAAAGAAAGAACCCTTAGTAAAATGAGTGTTGGCTTGCCCGACCCCGCTGTTGGGCGCCCTTACGACCTAAATTAGGATTTTGGGTCGTGACAAAAATAAAATAGGCTATTTGTTAAATACCCACAATAAATTAATTAAAATAATTTGTAAAATAATCACTAACTACAAAAAGGAATTTCATTCATAGATATGTTTTGAAAAATGGTTATTTAGCATTTAAAAATATAAAAGACTAATTTCTGGTAAAAATGATACATAAATTATACATGGGCTATAATTGCAAAGTTATTGCAATTGTAGTCAAAAGTACCAAATTGGCTATTTATGGAATAATTTTGACTTAATGGGACCATAAATAATAAATTAAATCAAGAAATGGCTTGGAAACCATTTGTGATGCAATTTTGTAATTATTTATTAGAAAAGGAATGCTGGACAAATTAATAATAATGTAGAAAAAAAATTGTGAAAAAATAACAATTGATGCTAATGCATGATTTTGAAGGTATATATGCAATTTAAAATTATTTTAGGGAAAATTGGGTATCAACAATGACTTGCCTTGTTAGCATGTGATTGAGTTTTTTTCCTGAAACTTGACTAAGTCAGCCTAAGTTCAAGCATGTCTCTTGTTTGTTTGTATATGTGATTCTGTCTTTTAGTGGATCCCCTAATCCCGTTCTACTCCCTTGGTCCTTCTGAATACTTATTCATAGCCGGCTGAAAGTCAAGGTTACTTAGGTTCCCTCCTTTGACCCCCCTAGTGTGAGCACTACTCAGGGTTCATGTGAGACCCTTGTGAACTCTGGGACATTAGGACCTGGTCCCTAGTCTTTCCCTAAATTTTTTCTGATCAAGCTCCCTAGTGTGAGCCCTGCCCTCGGTTCTTGAAGCCCTTGGGAACTCTGACACACTAAGGTCTTGGGTTCTGTATGCTCATGTAACGACCTGACCAGTCGTTCCGTGAGATTAGCCCTGCTTCCCCTATTTCAGCTTTGTTATGTGCTAGTTAACCTAATTATGATCTGTTGGGTTGGTTGGTTCGGGTTCGGAGTGGTCGTGGTGAGAACTGAGACACTTAGTCTCTTAAGTTGGCCTTATGGTTAGAAAAGTCAACCGTAGGTTGACTATTAGGTAAACGATCTCGAAATGAGGGTTTTATGGCTCAGATAGCTTCGTTAGGTGATTTGGGACTTAGGAGTGTGTTCAGAATGTCATTCGGAGGTCCGGAGTAGAATTAGGCTTGAATTTTTTGCAATTTCCTGTCGGCAGTGGAATAGCTTCGTTAGGTGATTTGGGACTTAGGAGTGTGTTCAGAATGTCATTCGGAGGTCCGGAGTAGAATTAGGCTTGAATTTTTTGCAATTTCCTGTCGGCAGTGGAATAGCTTCGTTAGGTGATTTGGGACTTAGGAGTGTGTTCAGAATGTCATTCGGAGGTCCGGAGTAGAATTAGGCTTGAATTTTTTGCAATTTCCTGTCGGCAGTGGAATAGCTTCGTTAGGTGATTTGGGACTTAGGAGTGTGTTCAGAATGTCATTCGGAGGTCCGGAGTAGAATTAGGCTTGAATTTTTTGCAATTTCCTGTCGGCAGTGGAATAGCTTCGTTAGGTGATTTGGGACTTAGGATTGTGTTCGGAATTTCATTCGGAGGTCCGGAGTAGAATTAGGCTTGAATTGGCGAAAACTAGTTTTTGGCAATTTTCGGCCGGCAGTGGAAAATAGGCTATCTGAGTCGGAATGGAATTTCGGAAGTTGGAGAAGGTTCGTAGTGTCATTTTGGACGTCTGTGCAAATTTTCAGTTCATTAAGATGTATTTTGGTTGGTTTCGGCATCATTGGTGATTTTCGAAAGTTTTAGGAATCTTAGGCTTGAATTATGGGTTGAATTGGAGTTTCGATGTTATTTTGGGTGCCGGGAATTTGATTAAGTTTGGGTAATCATTTATGACTTGTTTGTAATTTTGGTTGGGGTCCCGAGGGGCCCGGGTTGATTTCGGATGGCCCTCAGGGACTTTGAAATGGAAAAAATGCAGCTGAACTGCTGCTGGTGTTGCCCCTCTAGTGTGGCTGCACCTGCGGATGGTTGAGCGCAGGTGCGAGAAAGGGGCGCAGGTGCGGATTCTGGTGGGATGGAGGAGTTCCGCAGGTGCGAGGGTTTTACCGTACCTACGAAGCCGTAGATGCAGAACATTTAGCGCAGGTGCAGAGGTTTGGCATTTGAGTGAAGTCCGCAGGTGTGCGTAAATGACCGAGGGTGCGCGACCTCTAGACAGGAGAGTATAAATACCAGCCTTCGCGATTTTTAGCCATTTCTTCAATATTTTCATCCGGGATTAAGCTTTGGGAGAGGGTTTTGAAGGAGGAAATCAAGAGGACTTCGTTGAGGTAAGATAGTTGAACCGAAAACTTGTTTCCATGTGATTTTTGGACTGAAATAGGGTGAAATTTAGGGGAAAATCAGTGTGTAAATTGGGGGTTAGGGCTTGGAAAATTGGAGACTTTAATTGAGTAATTGAAAGGACAGTTGTGGTCCGATTTTTATCGAGTTCTGAGACGTGGGCCCGGGGGTCGGGTTTGGCCAATTTCCGGATTTGTGCCTAATTGTGATAATTTTTAATGGGCTTCGTCTCCCTAACATATTTTGATGTTATTAATCTGGGTTTGAATAGATTCGGAGCATTTGGGAGCCGATTCGAGGGGCAAGAGTATCGCGGAGTAGTTTTCGGGCCTGTTTGAGTTAAGTAATGATTGTAAATCTTGTCTTGAGGGTATGAAACCCCGGACTTCGTATTTTCTCACTATTTTTGGAGCGGCGCACATGCTGGATGACGAGTGTGTGGCATGCACTGATAGGGGGATTGTGACTTGGTCCATCCTGTGGCAACTATTGAGTTGTGTATTTGAATCTAAATCATATGATATCTCATGTTTTAAAGATTATTACTATGTTTTGGGTGAAAATGACGTAGTTGGGCCTCGTGCAATGTATTTTGACCCCTTAGTTTTATTGTTATTCCTCACTGTGTTGACTTATGATTTACAATCATCCATATTATATATAACTGATTTCGAAACTCAGTCTTATTTACACTATTTTGATATGTAAAATGATATTTTTGGTCGAGTACCCCATTTTACTGATAGTCCGAGGGGCTTTTTGAGAGATTTCTGACTGAGTGTAGCCGAGGGCCTATGTTGTGAGGATGCTATTAGATAGGGATGCACGCCGCAACATGTTACATTGTTCATGATATGTGAGAGGCCGAGGCCTGAGTGATTATGCCACAAAATGGCTTGATATTAGCGCTTGGGTTGTAGGAGCCCTCCCGGAGTCTGTACACACCCCCAGTGAGCGCAGCTACCTACTGAGTGCGAGTGCTGAGTGTGAGTGCCAAGTGCCAAGTGCTGAGTGATTGGGAGGCATGAGTGATTGTGAGGTTGCCCGAGGGGCTGATATAGAGTGATGGTGAGGCATGCTGAGTGACCGATTCTGAGGGATGTTATGCCCGAGGGGCGATTTATGAAATATGTTTTTTTGCCTGAGAAGCTATCTATGTTTTCTATCATTTCTATATTAAATTACCTTGATTTCTATAGGATTCGTGAGAAGGCACCTTTCAAGTGATATTTTACTAAGATTGATTTTTAAATGTTGTAAGACATCGCATTTGTGTTTTCTGAAAGAAGGAGTTCATTCTCGTTGTATTTTATGACTGTTTTTACGTGTTTCGGTTCCTTAGACATTATTTACTTTCATTACTGTTGAGTTGGCATACTCACATTACTCCCTACACCTTGTGTGCAAATTCAGGTGCTAGATCAGAGCGCTAGCTTTTTTCACATTCTCTTGGAGTTTTGTTTGGGATTTTGAGGTAGCTGTTTGGCGTCCGCAGCATGCCCTCTTTCCCTTCTTATCCTGTTATTTGATATCATTCCTAGAACTGGTTGTAGCAAAGAAATAGTAGTACGTGGTAATGTTTGTAGATGCTCATGACGGTTGACTCTAGGTTTTGGGGTAGTGTATAAATTATATTAATCATTTTGTTTCTTTAAACTGCTTAATCGGAGAATTTTTTGTAATATCGAATAGTTACGAATTTGAGGGAAAATCTTTATGTTGTTTTCCCGGGGGTTTGGCTAGCCTAGTATCATGATAGGCGCCATCATGGCCGGATTCGTATTTGGGGTCGTGACGAGTTGATATCAGAGACGTAGGTTACATAGGACTCACCGGTCATGAGCAGGTTTAGTAGAGTCTTGCGGATCGGTACGGAGAAGTATGTTCCTGAATCTCATAGGGAGGAGTAGCGCAGGCAGTTTAAGCAGCTGCGTCGGGGGGAGCTATCAGTGATGTAGTATGAGATGCGACTTTCAGAGTTGGCTCGTCATGCCACCGAGTTGGCTCCTACTGAGAAGAGAGAATTAGGAGGTTCATGGATGGCCTCACTTATCAGCTCCGTAATCTGATGACCAGAGAGAGGGTTTCAGATGCTACTTTCGAGCAAGTTGTTGATGTGGCTCGAGATATTGAGTCGCTTCGCCACCAGGAGTGAGAGTAGAGGGAGGCCAAGAGGCCTCGTGGATCTGGTAGTTTCAGCGGTGCTCCTTCCAAAGGACAGTTTCAGCATGGTAGGGGTCGTTTATTCAAGCCTCCTCAGTCAGTCCGCCCAGCCTATAGTGGTGCATCTTCAGGGCATGGTCCCCGCAGTTCTCAGTTGGGCCATTCTTCATTCAGTGCCCTTCCAGCCCAGAGGCAGCTCGAGCACCATCAGTTCAGGGTTCCTCTATTCATGGTTCCTCTAGTCGCCATTCTGGTGCCAAAGGTTTCTTCCAGTCCCCGTCTTCAGCTCCAGGGAGTTGCTTCGAGTGTGGAGAGTGTGGGCATGGGTGGAGGCAGTGTCGTCATCGTCTTAGTGGTTCTTCTCAGCAGAGGGGTCAGCCCTCGACTTCTGCTCCAGTTACTTCACCAGCCGCCCAGACAGCTAGGGGTGGGGGTCAGACCACTAGGGGCCACCCTAGAGGTAGAGGTCGTGCAGGTAGAGGTTAGGCTCGTATTTACGCACTTCCATCCAGGCCAGATGCTATGGCCTCAGATGCAGTGATCATATGTATTGTCTCAGTCTGTCGTCGAGATTCTTTGGCCTTATTTGACCCTAGATCTACGTATTCCTATGTTTCATCACATTTTGCCCATTTTCTTGATGTGCCCCGTGAGTCTCTAGTTGCATCGGTTCATGTGTCGACTCTAGTGGGCGATACTATTGTTATGGACCGTGTGCATCGGTTATGTGTGATATCTATTGGGGGTCTGGAGACCTGAGTTTACCTGTTGTTGCTTAACATGGTTGATTTTGATGTGATATTGGGCATGGATTGGCTATCTCCGTGTCATGTTGTTCTTGATTGTCACGCTAAGGCCGTGACCTTAGCTATGCCAGGATTTTCGAGGGTTGAGTGGAGAGGTTCTATTGAGTATGTGCATAGTAGGGTGATTTCCTACCTGAAGGCCCAGTATATGGTAGATAAGGGGTGTTTATCGTATTTGGCTCTTGTAAGGGATGTCAGTGTTGAGGTTCCCACTATTGATTTTGTCCATGTGGTTCCTGACTTTCCGGACATGTTTCCTGTAGACCTGCCAGGTATGCCATCTGACAGGGATATGGATCTCGGCATTGATCTCGTGCCAGGCACCCAGCCTATTTCTATTCCACCTTATCCTACGGCACTAGCGAAGTTTAAGGAATTGAAAGAGTAGCTTCAGGAACTCCTAGATAAGGTGTTCATTCGGCATAGTGTATCACATTGGGGTGCACCAGTGTTGCTTGTGAAGAAGAAGGATGGTTCCATGAGAATGCGTATTGACTACAGGCTGTTGAACAAGGTTACAGTCCAGAATAAGTATACTTTTCCTCGTATTGATGATTTGTTTCACCAGCTTCAGCGAGCCAGGGTGTTCTCTAAGATTGACTTGAGATCCGGGTATCATCAGCTAAAGATTCGGGATTCTAATATTCCCAAGACAACTTTCAGGACTCGTTATGGTCACTATGAGTTTATGGTGATGTCTTTTGGGCTGACAATGCCCCAGCAGCGTTCATGCATTTGATGAACAACGTGTTTCAGCCGTATCGGGATTCCTTTGTTATTGTGTTTGTTGATGACATCCTGGTGTACTCGCGTAGCCAGGAGGAGCACGCTCAGCATTTGAGAGTGGTTTTACAGAGATTGAGAGAGGAGAAGCTTTATGCAAAGTTCTCCATGTGTGAGTTTTGGCTTGGATCAGTAGCTTTCTTGGGCACATGGTGTCCAGTGAGGGTATTCAAGTTGATCCGAAGAAGATAGAGGCGGTGCAGACTTGGCCCAGACCGTCCTCAGCTACAGATATTAAGAGCTTCCTTTGTTTGGGGGGATATTACCGTCGCTTTGTGGAGGGATTTTCTTATATTGCTTTTCCCTTGACCAAATTGACTCAGAAGGGTGCTCCGTTCAGGTGGTCGGACGAGTGTGAGGAGAGCTTTCAGAAGCTCAAGGTTGTATTGACCTCAGCTCTAGTGCTAGTATTGCTATCAGCTTCAGGTTCTTATACCGTATATTGTGATGCCTTGAGGATAGGCATCGGTTGTGTTTTGATGCAGGAGGGTTGGGTGATTTCTTACGCCTCGCGCCAGTTGAGGACTCATGAGAAGAATTACCCAGTGCATGATCTCGAGCTAGCATCCATTGTTCACACCTTGAAGATTTGGCGTCATTATTTGTATGGGGTGCATTGTGAGGTTTTCACTGATCACCATAGTCTGTAGCATCTGTTTAAGCAGAAGGATCTGAATTTGCATCAGTCAAGATGGTTGGAGCTTCTCAAGGAATATGGTATCACCATCCTATACCATCCGGGGAAGGCCAATGTAGTGGCCGACGCCTTGAGTCATAGAGCAAAGAGTTTGGGGAGTCTAGCATATCTTCCAGCAGTAGAGAGACATTTAGCACATGATGTTAAGGCCTTAGCGGGTCAATTGGTGAGATTGGATCGATCATAGCCCTGTCGGGTATTGGCTTGTGTAGCCTCCAAGTCTTCTCTTTATGACCGGATTAGAGAGCGCCAGTATGATGACCCACACTTGCTCGTTCTTCAGGATAGGGTTCGGTGAAGCGATTCTAGGGATGTAGTTATTGGCGATGATGGGGTTATGTGGATGCAGGGTCGGATATGCGTGCCTAATGTGGATGGGCTTCGAGAGTTGATTCTAGCAGAGGCCCATAGCTCGGGGTATTCCATTCATCTAAGTGTCACGAAGATGTATCAGGATCTAAGACATCATTATTGGTGGAGGCTGATGAAGAGAGACATTTTTGAGTTTGTGGCGCGGTGTCTCAACTGTCAGCAGGTTAAGTATGAGCACCAGAGACCAGGAGGATTGCATTAGAGGTTGGATATTGCGGAGTTGAAGTGGGAGCGGATCACCATGGACTTCGTAGTTGGGCTTCCACAGACATCAAGGAGGTTTGATGCTATTTGGGTTATTGCGGATTGGCTGACCAAGTTTGCACACTTCATTCCTGTTCGTACTACCTATTCTTCAGAGCGGTTAGTTGAGATTTATATCAGGGAGATTGTACGATTGCATGGTGTTCCGGTTTCTATCATTTAAGACAAAGGTACTCAGTTCTGGAGGGCCATGTAGAGGGAGTTGGGTACTCACGTCGAGTTGAGCACAACATTTCATCCTCATACAAACGGACAGTCAGAACGCACTATTCAGATTCTGGGGGACATATTGTGTGCGTGTGTCATTGATTATAGGGGTTCATAGGACCAGTTTCTGCCACTCGCGGAGTTTGCATATAATAACAGTTATCAGTCGAGTATCCAGATGGCTCCGTATGAGGCTTTATATGGTAGGAGGTGTAGATCTTCGGTTGGTTGGTTTGAGTCGAGCGAGGCTAGGCTATCTGGCATATACTTGGTTCAGGATGCGTTGGATATGGTGAAGTTGATTCAAGAGCGACTTCGCACGGCACAGTCTAGGCAGAAGAGTAATGCGGACCGGAAGGTCCGGGATGTATTTTTCATGGAGGGAGAGAAGGTACTGCTGAAGGTGTCACCCATGAAGGGTGTTATGAGATTCGGGAAGAGGGGAAAGTTGAGTCCCCGGTTCATTGGGCCTTTTGAGGCGCTTTAGAGGGTTGGAGAGGTGGCCTATAGACTTGCTCTATCGCCCAACTTATCGATTTTTCATTCGGTGTTTCATGTGTCGATGATTCGAAAATATGTTGGTGACCCGTCTCATGTTTTTGACTTCAGCACGGTTTAGCTTGAGGGTGATATGTCATATGAGGTAGAGCCAATGGCTAGTTTGGGTCGTCAGTTCAGAAAGTTGGGATCTAAGGATATAACTTTAGTAAAGGTTCAGTGGAGAGGACAGCCGGTGGAGGATGCCACCTGGGAGATCGAGTGTGAGATACAGAGAAGATATCCCCACTTATTTGAGACTCCAGTTATGTTTCTAGACCCATTTGAAGACGAACGTTTATTTAAGAGGGGAGAATGTAACAACTCGGCCGATCATTCCGTGAGATTAGCCCAGCTTCCCTTGTTTTATCTTTTTTAGGTTCTAGTTAACCTAATTATGATGTGTTGGTCGGTTGGTTCGGGTTCGGAGTGGTCGTGGTGAGAACTGAGACACTTAGTAAACCGGAGGTTGACTATTAGGTAAATGATCTCGGAATGGGGATTTGGTGGCTCAGATAGCTTCGTTAGGTGATTTGGGACTTAGGAGTGTGTTCGGAATGTCATTCGGAGCTCCGGAGTAGAATTAGGCTTGAATTGGCGAAATCTAGTTTTTGGAAATTTCCGGTCGGCAGTGGAAAATACGCTATTGGGGTCGAATGAAATTCCGGAAGTTGGATCAGGTTCATAGTGTCATTTTGGATGTGTGTGCAAATTTTAAGGTCATTCGGATGTGTTTTGGTTGGTTTCGACATCGTTGGTGATTTTTGGAAGTTTTAGGAATCTTAGGCTTGAATCATGGGTTGAATTGGATTTTCGATGTTATTTTGGGTGTTCCGGGAATTCAATTAAGTCCGGATAATCATTTATGACTTGTTTGTATTTTTGGTTGGGGTCCCGAGGGTCTTGGGTTGATTTCTGATCAGTTGAACTGCTGCTGGTGTTGCCCCTCTGGTGTGGCCGCACATGCGGATGGTTGAGCACAGGTGCGAGAAAGGGGCGCATGTGCGGATTCTGGTGGGCTCGAGGAGTTCCGCAGGTGCAAGGGTCTTACCGCACCTGCGAAGCCGCAGATGCGAAACAGTGAGCGTAGGTGCAGAGGTTTGGATTTTGAGTGGAGTCCGCAGGTGCGCACCTAGAACCAGAGGTGCGGGTCCGCTGGTGTGCGTAAATGAAAGCAGGTGCGCAACCTCTGGACAGGAGAGTATAAATACCAGCCTTCGCGATTTTTCGCCATTTCTTCAATATTTTAATCTGAGACTAAACTTTAGGAGAGGGTTTTGAAAGAGGAAATCAAGAGGACTTCGTTGAGGTAAGATATTTGAACCTAAAACGTGTTTCCATATGATTTTTGGACAGAAATAGGGTGATATTTAGGGGAAAATCAGTGTGTAAATTGGGGATTAGGGCTTGGAAAATTGGAGACTTTAGTTGAGTAATTGAAAGGGCAATTGTGGTCCGATTTTGATGTTATTGGTATGTATAGACTCGTGGGAAAATTAGGATTCCGGCTTTGTGATTTTTATCGAGTTCCGAGACGTGGGCCTGGAGGTCGGGTTTGGCCAATTTCGGGATTTGTGCCTAATTGTGATAATTTTTTAATGGGTTTCGTTTCCGTAGCATATTTTGATGTTATAAATCTTGTTTTTAATAGATTTGGAGCATTTGGGAGCCGATTCGAGGGGAAAGAGTATCGTGGAGTAGTTTTCGGGCCGGTTTGAGGTAAGTAATGACTGTAAATCTTGTCTTGAAGGTATGAAACCCCGGACTTTGTATTTTCTCACTATTTTTAGAGTGGCGCACATGCTAGATGACGAGTGTGTGGCGTGCATTGATAGGGGGATTGTGACTTGGTCCATCCCGTGGAAACTATTGAGTTGCGTATTTGAATCTAAATCATATGATATCTCATGTTTTAACGATTATTACTATGTTTTGGGCGGAAATGCCATGTATTTGGACCCCTTGGGGGCTTTTACTGCTATTCCTCACTGTGTTGACTTATGATTTACACTCATCCATATTATGTATAATTGATTTCGAAACTCAGTCTTATTTACACTATTTTAAGATATAGAATGATATTTTGGGTAGAGTATCCCGTTTTACTGATAGCCCGAGTGGCTTTTTGAGAGATTTCTGACTGAGTGTGGCCGAGGGCCTATGTTATGAGGATGCTATGGGATAGGGTTGCACGCCGCAATATGTTACATTGTTCATGGTATGTGAGAGGCCGAGGACCTGAGTGATTATGCCACGAGATGGCTTGACATTAGCGCTTGGACTGTAGGAGACCCCAAAGTCTGTACACACCCCAGTGAGTGCAGGTACCTACTGAGTTCAAGTGCTGAGTGCGAGTGACGAGTGACGAGTTATTTGGGGGCATGAGTGACTATGAGGTTTCCCGAGGGGCTGATACAGAGTGATGGTGAGGCATGCTGAGTGACTGATTCTGAGGGATGTTATGCCCGAGGGGCGATTTTTGAAATATGTTTTCTTTCCAGATAGGCTATCTATGTTTTCTATAGGATTTGTGAGAAGGCACATTTCAAATGATATTTTACTAAGATTGATTTTTAAATGTTATAAGGCATCGTATTACTGTTTTTTGAAAGAAGGAGTTCATTCTCTGTGTATTTTGTGATTGTTTTTACGTGTTTCATTTCCTTAGACATTATTTGCTTTCATTACTGCTGAGTTGGCATACTCACACTACTCCCTGCACCTTGTGTGCAGATTCAGGTGCTGGATCTAAGCGCTAGCTTTTTTCACATTCTCTTGGAGTTTGGTTCAGGATTTTGAGGTAGCTGTTTGGCGTCCGCTGCATGCCCTCTTTCCCTTCTTATCATGTTATTTGATATCATTCCTAGAACTGGTTGTAGTAAAGAAATAGTAGTACATGGTAATGTTTGTAGATGCTCTTGACGGTTCACTCCAGGTTTTGGGGCAGTGTATAAACTATATTAATTATTTTATTTCTTTAAACTGCTTAATCGGATATTTTTTATGTAATATCGAATAGCTACGAATTTGAGGGAAAATCCTTATGTTGTTTTCCCGAGGGGTTTGGCTAGCCTAGTATTATGATAGGCGCCATCATGGCCGACTTCGTATTTGGGGCCGTAACATAGAGGTCCAAATACCTCCTGGATCATAGGCCTGGGACGGGTAGTGCACGCATAGGGTACGACATAGAATTGAATAGAGTGTTTTAGGTAAAATACTTAAAGATAGTAATCGAGTAGCAGGAGATGATAGCCTGTGCCCGCTGAATAATATGAGTCACACCCCGTCTTGAGGGAGTTATGAAGTATTATTTATGTTGCACGGGGTGATCCTTTAGGCTAAAAAACTTAGGACCCCCCATTTCTGTTTAATGTAATTCTTTTATTTGTCCAAGTGTTTCTTTTCTAATAGACTAATTCATATAATTCGAGTTCGGACGGGACCCACCGTTGTGGACCTCGAGGAGTGCCTAAAACCTTATCCTCAAGGTAATTTGAGTCCTTACCAATATTTGGTGACGCAAACTATTAATCCAGAGTTATTTGCAAATAGATTCCCTAACGAACCTTAATCCGTTAGGTGGCGACTCTCTCTTTTAATACCCTTCCTATAAAAGAGCCGTCACGTGTCGAAACCCGATTTCTTAAGAAAAAGGGGCGCGATGGCATGGAGACTCTGGTGGGGATTTCTTTAGGCTCTTACCAAAATTAACTTGGTCTGTATGAATTAGTCTCTCTCGATAAGCGTGTCATTATTATTTTGAACATCTCGCTCCCATTCTCCCTTTTATTTGCCACATGCACACCCCTTCCCTATTTTTCCCTTTATATGAACTTACATGCAATTCCTTGCTTCATCTGATCATAATACTCATCCCCTCCGTTATTTCCCAATCATGTTCACTTGCTCCAATTTTTAAAAAAAATTTGTTATGTCTTTCCCAATCTCTACCCCTTTTATCGCTTTATTATAATTTTTCCATTATACGAACTAACTCCTTTCTTGTTTTTCTTTCTTTTCTGTCTTTATATTTATTAAATACTTCATTTATTGCTTTATCTTGCAAAATACTTAATAATGTGTTGACATCACCGCTGAGTCTTCGAAGATTGATTTAGTGCCGGTAGTTCGAGAGTTTGCTGATGTATTTCCTTCAGACCTTCCAGGCATGCCACCGGATCGTGACATTGATTTTTGCATTGACTTAGCTCCAGGTACCTAGCTTATATCTATTCCCCCATACTGCATGGCTCAGAAAGAATTAAAGGAATTGAAAGAATAGCTTGAGGAGTTGTTAGCTAAGGGTTTATCAGACCGAGTGTATCGCCTTGGGGTGCTCCAGTGTTATTTGTGAAGAAGAAGGATGGGACTATGCAGATATATATTGACTACCGCCAGTTGAACAAAGTCACCATCAAGAACAAGTACATGTTGTCGCGTATCAATGATATTTTTGACCAGTGAGTTCTAATTAGATTTTGTGGCATTGTTGGGACATGTGGTATCCGGAGAGGGTATCAAGGTAGATCCTATAAAGATTAAGGCAGTTCAGAGTTGGCCACGTCCTACTTCAGCGACCGAGATTAGGATTTTCTTGGGATTGGCAGGTTATTATTGTCGGTTTATAGAGGGATTTTCATCCATTGCAGCCCGTATGACTAGGTTGACCTAGAAGGGTGCCCCGTTCCGATGGTCCGACGAGTGCGAGGCGAGCTTTCAGAAGCTCAAGTCGGCTTTGACCACAACACCAGTTCTAGTGTTGCCTTTTGGTTCAGAGATGTATACAGTTTATTGCGACGCTTCATGCGTTGTCTTAGGATGCATATTGGTGTAGGAGGGATGAGTTATTGCATATGATTCACGTTAGCTGAAGGTTCATGAAAACAATTACCCTGTGCACGATTTGGAGCTGGCGACGATTTTTCATGCTCTTAAGATTTGGAGGCACTACTTGTATGGGGTGCCTTTTGAGGTTTATACAGACCCCCGCAATTTGCAGCACTTGTTCAAGCAGAGGGATCTTAATTTGAGGCAGCGTAGATGGCTTGAGTTGCTAAAGGATTATGAAATAACCATTCTTTATCATCAGGGCAAGGTGAATGTTGTTGCATATGCCTTAAGTAGGAAGGCAGAGAGTATGGGTAGCTTGACATTCATTTCAGTAGAGGAGATACCTCTAGCTTTGGACATTCAGTCTTTGGATAATCGCCTGGTGAGGCTGGAACTTTCAGAGCCCAGCCGAGTTCTTTCACGTGTTGTTGCTCAGTCTTCATTATTGGGGAAAATCAAGGCTCGGCAGTTTGATGATCCTCACTTGGAAGTTCTCTGGGAGACAGTGTTGCAGGGTGGTTCCAAGGAGGTTTCCATTGGCGAGGATGGTGTTCTGAGACTTCAGGGTCGCTTATGTGTCCCTAATGTTGACGACCTGAGGGAGAGGATTCTAGAGGAGGCACACAGTTCCCGGTATTCCATTCATCTTGGTGCTACGAAGATGTATTATGACTTGAGACAACACTACTGGTGGCGGCAGATGACGAAAGACATACTGGAGTATGTGGCTAGATGTCTAAATTGCCAACAGGTTAAGTATGAGCACCAGAGGCTAGGAGGTCTACTCCAGCAGATGCCTATACCTGAGTGGAAATAGGAGTGCATCACTATGGACTTTGTAGTCGGGTTACCGCGGACCTTGAAGAAGTTTGATGCGGTTTGGGTCATTGTAGACAGGTTGACCAAGTCATCACACTTCGTTACTGTGGCCACTACTTATACTTCAGAGAGGTTGGGTCAGATCTACATTCAGGAGATAGTCCGGTTTCACGGTGTGCCTGTGTCCATCATATCAGATAGAGGTCCTCAGTTCATCTCATATGTCTGGAGAGCCGTGCAAAGTGATTTGGGCACCCGTGTAAAGCTCAGCACAACATTTCATCCACAGACAGACGGGCAGTCGGAGCGGATAGTTCATATATTGGAGGACATGCTCAGGGCATATGTGATTGGATTTGGAGGGCAGTGGGACCATTTCTTGCCTTTGGCCGAGTTTGCTTATAATAACAATTATCAGTCCACATTGAGATGGCTCCATTTGAGGCCTTGTATGGTCGGCGATGTCGTTCTCCCATCGGGTGGTTTCAGCCTGGCGAGGCTAAGTTATATGGCACTGAGCTGGTGAAGGATGCCTTGGAGAAAGTAAAGTTGATTCAGGAGAGGCTTCACATAGCACAGTCCAGACAGAAGAGTTACGCGTATCAGATGACGCGTGATGCATCATTTATGGTCGGCGAGAAGGTTCTGTTGATAGTCTCGCCGATGAAGGGTATTATGAGATTTGGAAAGAAGGGCAAGTTGAGCCCAAGGTTTATAGGTCCATTTGAGGTGTTGAGGCAAGTTGGGGAGGTTGCTTATGAGCTCGCTTTACCTCCCAGTTTATCAGGAGTTCATCCGGTCTTTCATGTGTCCATGCTCCGGAGGTACCACACCAACTTCTCTCACGTGATAGACTTCAACACCATTCAGCTAGAAAAGAGATTGGGTTATGAGGAGGAGCCAGTTACTACCATTTACAGGAAGGATTGCTAATTGAGGTCCAAGAGGGTTTCCGCCGTAAAGGTCCAGTGGAGGGGCCAACCGCCGTAACTGCTATATTAGCTGATGTGCGAATGTGTGGCTAAGATGTTGCTTAGTAACTGGAAAGGCACTCCTCTTTTAGCCATGGTGTTGATACGTTTCCTCATATTTCTCAAAAATATATATACTTTCAAAATAGTGCATATGCATCATCATTTGATTTACAAGAATATACAAGTATTTTTCATAATTTTTAAAGGCTTTAAATCAATCTGCATTTTATTATATAAATATCTATTAATTACCTTACAAATTGTTTTTATATGATTTTATCATCTAAACTTATCATTTACACCCATATTAGGTTTTAAATATCTTTAGTGCATTTGTTATAATTACATTTGTATTTTTAAGGCTAAATTGCACATTTTAGAATAATAGCACATATGTACTTATAATTACATAATTTGTACAAAAAATAACCTTTTGTATTTTTAATGTTAAATAATTGTTTTTAATCATTTGCATGCTCAAATAAATTTTTTTTTTATTTATCTATTATATTTATAAATTATTTATTTATTAAAATTGGTATTTAAAATTTGGCTCTAATTCTACAATTAATTTCGGACCTAAACTACCCAATTACCCCAAGCCCAATACCCTTACCCATTCAATTAAACCTGACCCAGCCCTGCTCAAATCCCAGTCGTGGATCAAAAATGATCAACGACTCATAAACATCCTCCCACTTTCCTTATATCCCCATCTCCCAAACCCTAACCCAATTTCGCCTAATCTTCCACCTTCTACTCCCCTCCTCTGAAGAACCCTAGCCCGTTGCCTCTCCAAAATCCTCCCGCAATCCCGTTCCTAATGGGATTTTCTTCACATTTACATGACATTTCGACATATTTCCCTTATTTGTTGATTCTTTACGATATTACTTAGTACTTGCCGAAACATGGCAAGTACCCCACTCTGATTCTGTCCTAATCAATCTTCATCTCTTGAATCTGGATGACATTAAGTCCACACATGTTATTTTGTGCCGTGTGAGCCCGATTTGGTCCTATCTTCCTGATTCGTACTTAACCCTAAGGTTAGGGTTTACAGATTCTCTTTTGATTCGAACCAAAACTGGGTCAAGCTTTGATTTTGAGTACTATCTCGTCTATATTCGCCTTATTATGTGAGAATCTACCTATTTCTGTCGATTTCTTTTACTTTCCCTAAATTAGATGTGACGACCCAACCGGTCATTTTGTGTTCTAGAACCCTGTGCCCCTAAACGAGACTTCCCGTATTTGCTTTTACAGATTTATAGCTTGCAGGGACGGGTAGTTCGAGGTTTGGAGGAGTTTGGGGTGGTATAGGAACACGTAGTTCCTTAAGGTTGGCCTTAAAGGCCAAATTTAACTTCGGTCAACATTTTTAGTAAATGACCTCGGAATCGAGATTTGAAAGCTCCAGTAGGTTCGTATGATGATTTCAGACTTGGGCGTATGTTCGGAACGGGTTTCGGGTGACCGGGGAGCGTTGTGGTGCCAAGTAGTGAAATATGATTCCTTAAGTTCAAAAATTGAGGTTTGGAACGTGTTTTCGTGTTATCGAGTTCCGAACGGCATTCTGAGACCGGGAATAGTTCCATCATGTCATTTATGACTTGCTCGCAAAATTTGGTGTTATTCCGAGCAGTATAGGTATGTTTCGGCGTGTCGAAAGCAAATGCAAGAACTTAAAAATTCTTAAGTTGAATTTAGATGGTTTTGGGGTATGATTCTTAGATTTAGCATTATTTTGGACGTTCTGAAGGCTCGAGCGAGTTCGTATTATGATTTAGAACTTGCTGGTTGTTTGGACGAGGCCTTGAGGGGCCTCGGATGCCATTCATACATTGCGCGAGGCAAACCAAGCTCAAAAAGAGTTGCTGGTGCATCAGATCTGGTGCGACCGCACCTACGAAGGACCAGCCACATGTGCGAGACCACAGGCGCGGTCAAAGCCTCGCATGTGCGGCCTTAGAGGGGCTTCCTAATTTCCGTAGGTGCGAGCTTTTTCCCGCAGAAGCGAAGCTGCAGGTGCGGGCTCCATTCCGCAGGTGCGATCGCTGGCCTTCTTCTCCTCTTCTGCAGGTGTGAGCACTGGCTCGCAGATGCGAGACCACAGGTGCGGTCCTCGAGCCGTAGGTGTGAAAGTCCTGAAGGCAGTGTGGTTGCTTTAAATGCAGGACTTAGACATTTTTAGGCCATTTCTTTCATCTTTGGACGATTTGGGGAGCTTTCAAAGGGGAGATTCGACCTAGCAATTGTGAGGTAAGTAATTTCTACTTAAATATGAGTTTAATACTTGAGTTTTTGGTAGATTAGCACACAAAAATTAGTGGAAATCATGGGTTTAGGGTGAAACCTAGGGTTTTTGATAAAAGTAAGAATTTACCAAGAAATTTGTTATGAAATCATGCATAAACTATATATTATTGACCCTTAGGTTGTGGGTAACCATTCCTCTTGAAAATTTCCGAAATCCGAGCATGTGGGACCGGGGGTACATTTTAGAATTTTGCAAACTAGATTGAAATAATTATTTAAATAGGGGAAGTATGTACTTTTGAACATAGATTGATTTATTTCTATAATGCGTGGCTACTTTCGAGTTCTTGGGCGACGAATTTGGAGATTCGGGCGCATTCTTGACCCAGTAAGTAGGCTTGAAACTAGGTAAGTCTCCTTTCTAACCTTGAAAGAGGGAATTGTCCCCATAGGTGAAGTAATTAACTATGTGTCATTATTTGTGGGGACTACGTACGTACGAGGTGACGAGAGTCCGTGCGTAGTGACTATTCTTGTTATGTCCGGGTAGTTAGGTTTACACCATGCCTTGTGAACTCTGTTAATTGAACTATATGCCTTGTGATCTCTGTGTATGCAAGTTTGTTTTCAAGAAATCCTAGAACTTGATGTTTTCAAACGAATTACTATTTTGGAAAAGGATTTAAGGAAAATGTTGTGTTTATGTGTGGCCGCTTAGCAATTTTTATTCCGCCAGCAGAGTGATTATTTTCACTACTTTCATGGGAACGGGTCGTACGCCACGACAGGTTAATATATGCATCTATGGTTCACGTCGTTCGACCCTTCGGCAGTGCACATTTATTATTATGTTGGCTCAGACCGTATGTCCTTGACACATTATGTGCAAGCTACTTGTCTGATATTTTTCATGACTGTTAAACTTTTAGATGTCTAGGAAGACAAATTGTAAATTGTATATTGGTGTTTCGCCACGTAAATAGGTTTTTTTTGTTACGGTCAATGTTCATTGTTTTACTGTCCGCGTGTACTTGTTATTCATTTTAAGTTATATCTAATTATATTGTTTGGACCCTAGTAAGTGTCAAGTCGACCTCTCGTCACTACTTCTTCGAGATTAGACTAGATACTTACTGGGTACATATTATTTATGCACTCATGCTACGCTCTATACTTAATTGTACAGGTTTTGAGGCAGGTGCATCTGGATAGCAGTCTGGTGCTCGCCCTTGATTTCACTTGGTTCGAGGCTTCACGATGAGCTGCTTCTTCTGAGGCCGTTCAACAGCACTCTGGAGTCACCTCTTTTGCTATTCTGTCTATATTATTTCAAACAGTAGGATAGATTTTATTCTTTTGTTCCCTCTCTACTAGATGGCTGTAGACTTGTGACACTAGTTCCTGGCACACATATTGGTAGACTATTCTTTTGGAAATGTTATTAATTAACAAAATTGACTTTTGTTCTTCGTAATCTAATTGCCCCACTATGTGTCATATTCCATGTGTAGTGGCTAATTTATTTTTGAAATATGGGAAGGATTTAGTAAACACAAACTAAATTCACTAGATAATCAGTGTTGGCTTTCCTGACAACGGTGTTGGGCGCCATCGCGACCTGGGTTAGGATTTGGGTCGTGACATTAGGGTTTAAGATCCTTTTTAATCGAACCAAATCTGGTTCGATTCTGTGTTCTCTTTTGAATAATTTCCTGTCTATGTTCATTTTATGCAATATGTGATTCTTTGCCTTTATTTTCTGCCGATTTTGTGTATTTTCACCTAAAATTAGGGTTTCAAATTTTTCTTCTTTACTTATTTAAGTGCTTGACTTTTTAGTGTTGAATTAATTATTTCCATGTTTATGTGTTCATTTCTTACACTATTTAAACCCCTCCCCACTCCCCTTTGATTAAGTTGGAAGTTCAAAAAATTCCTTAAGAAAACTACAAAAACTAAGGCTTTTTGCTTTTCATTCTTGAGTAAAAACTTGTTCTGTATTTTGATTCATGGACGGCTGAAAGACAAGGCCAGAAATTGCTAAGTTTTTGCTTTGTTTGGTGATATTCACAATATCGTTGGATTTCTTTCTTCCTTGTTTCATCTTAACTGGTGAATTATTAGACCTTTATCGTTTCATTCTGATTTCTTTTAATGTGTTACTTCATTTAGAGTATGTTATGCTATTACATTTTGTTGTTTGAGACATGCTTAAATCTACTTTGTGTAACGACCCGACCGGTCATGTTGATCTCTAGCGCATTGTTCAGCGGTTTGAGGCCGTGAGCAGCTTCGTTTCAGGTATTATGACCCGGGGGCATGGTCGGAATTGAATTTCGGGAAGTTTAGAGTTGGTTTGGAAAGAAAATTCTTATTTTAGAAGCCTTAAGTTGGAGATGGACTAAGATTGGAATTTTTAGTAAACGACCTCAGAATGAGGATTTGAGGGTTCTTGCAGGTTCGTATGATGATTTCTGACTTGGACGTATGTCCAGATCGGGTTTTGGATAACCCGGGAGTGTTTCGGTGCATATTGTGGAAGTTAAAATTTTAGAAGAATTTCATAAATTTGGGCTTGAAGTGTATTTCAGAGTTATTGATATTCATTTGGATTCCGAGTCTGGGAATAGCTTCGTATGGTGATTCTTTTGTTGGGAGCGCGATCGAGAGTGAATTTGGATGTCCGTAGGTCATTTTGAAGTTATTTGGCTAAAGATAGAAATTTGAAGGTTTTTGAGAAATCCGACTGGAAGTGGAAATCTTGATATCGGGGTCAGAATGCGATTTCGAAAGTTGGCGCAGGTCCGTAATGTGAAATATGACTGGTGTGCAAAATTTGAGGTCAATCGGACGTGATTTGCTATATTTCGGCATCGGATGTAGAAGTTGGAAATTTCTAAGTTCATAAAGTTGGGATTTGGGTGCGATACGTGGTTTCGATGTTGTTTGATGTGATTTGAGGCCTCGAGCAAGTCCGTACTATGTTTTGGAACAAGTTGGTATAATTGAACCTGGTCCCGGGGGTCTTGGGTGGATTCCGGGTGGTTAACGGATCAAGTTGAGAGTTTGTAGAAGGCTGGAATTTTCTGTCATCTGGTGTGACCGCACCTGCGAGGATTTGGCCGTAGGTGCGGCTATGGCACCGCAGGTGCGAAAAAGTGGCGGTCTGGCTGGGAGCGCAGGTGCGATTGTATTTCCGCACCTGCGAAGTCGCAGATGCGGGATATGGGGCGCAGGTGATATTTTGGGCTGAAGCTGAGGAAAGCTGCAGGTGCGGAGGAAGAATCGTAGGTGCGGAATTGAGGTTGGGCAGAATGTTTAAAACCGTGAATTGTTGGCCATTTCTTCATTTTTCTCTTGGTTTGGACGATCTGGGAGGCTTCAAAGATTTCTTCATGCATTGTCAAGGTAAGTAACTCCTTCATGTTTCTAAGTTAAATACAAGATTATATGCATGGATTAGACATGGAAATTAGTAGGAGAATTGGGATTTTTTAGGAAAGAGCTAGAAATGGTAATTTGGATTTTTAGCCACGAATTTGAGCATGGAATTTAGAGTAAATCATATAAATGAACTAGTAAAGCTATGGGTAGAATTTATCTTCGAGAAATTTCGGATTACGGGCACGTGGGCCCGAGGGCATTTTGGTCATTTCACTAAGCGGGGTTGGAAAATTATATAATTTGGAATTGTTGCAAAATATTAGAGTATATTTTCATCGGTTTGTCATTGTTTGGATAGTTTTGGGCCGTTGTGCGTCCGTTTGAGTCGTCGGAAGGGCTTGGAAGCCGGTTATGGAATTTCGGAGCGAAGTAAGTCTCCTTTCTAACTTTGTGAGGGGGAATTGTCCCCGTAGGTGAATTAATTAAGTATATGCTATTACCTTCGGGGGCTACGTACGCACGAGGTGACGGGAGTCCGTGTGTAGCTACTATTATGCCTTGTCCGGGTAGTTAGGACCCACTAGCATGCCTTACGTGTTGTACCTGTGATCCTGCCTGCAATAATAAACTTCTAATATAATCAAAATCGTAATTGAATATCTGAAGAAGACTAGAGTTCACTTTCTTAATTATCTAGAAAGAGAATTGATTCCTCCGTGGATAATTGTGTACCTGCTAGGGTTATATTGTGAAAATATCATCAAACTTGGCAAATGAGTTTCAAAACAAAGATTTAAGAGCTATATTTCATGTCCCTTTAAAAAGAATTTTACCACCTTCCTGAGAAAAATTGCTTTCTTGATAAAATGGGGACTTATTGTGTGGACATGTGTAACTTCGGGTGCCTGAGTCGCATGTATGATTCGCGAGCAGGATGACCCTGTATTTGTGTGTATTCATATAAGCACCTTAGTCGGAGGTATGATTCGCGAGCAGGATAGCCTTATTATTTTATGTATAACCGCGTCGCATGATTGATTCACGAGCGGGGAAGATAGATTCATCTATGGTTCGGGCCGTTCGACCCTCGGCAGTGCACATTTTTATTATCTGTTGGTCCGCGTCGTTCGACCCTCGGCATTGCTTGTGCATGATACTTACCATGTAGTTGCTATGATTTGTGCCTGATTACTGGCCTGAAATTTTAAGTTGTCAACTAAAGTGACAAAGATTTAAAGTTATTAAAGATTTTTGGAAGAAGTTGTTCCTTCCCGTTGATTAAATTGTTGTTTGATTAATCACCCATGATGATTAATTGGTATTGATATGACTAAGAATTAAAGTTTTAAATGTGGAAAGAGTTGATAATAATTATTCGTGATTTTAATAAATTTCCTAGGATATTCATGCTTAGTGTCACACTTGAATATTCTAAATTGACTTTTAGCAAGTGTCTAATTTGACCTCTCGTCACTACCTCTCTGAGGTTAGGCGGGCGACTTACTGAGTACACGTTGTTTTTTTGTACTCATGTCACACTTGTTGTGAATTTTATTGCACAGGTACTTTCATAGCAATGTGGAGGTTTCGGAGATTTAGGCGAGCTGCATCAGCCGGAGGCTATCCGCAGCTGACAGAGTCTCCCTCGTACTGTATTTTACTTTCATTTTTAAACTTACTTGTCCAATTTGTATTTCGAACAGGCTTTGTGATGATTATATGAATTCTTAGAAATTGCTCATGTACTTGTGACACCGGGTCCTGGGATGTGTTGTGATATATTTTCTAAACTGTAATATTTAAACTATTATTTTACTTAACAAATTTTATTTAATTAATATGAAATAAAGTGCAAGGAAATGGTTTTTATTAATGTTTAAACCGGAAATTATTTCTATTAATTAATGATTGGCTTGCCTGACAATGATGTCTGGCGCCATCACGACCTTATGGATTTTGGGTCGTGACAACAATGTATCAGAGCTCTAGGTTCCCTTAGGTCTCAAGAGTCATGAGCAAGTCTAGTAGAGTCTTGCGGATCGATACAGAGACGTCTGTACTTGTCTTCAAGAGGCTACAGGGCTGTTAGGAGTACTTCTCTTCTTGATTCCTCATCGTGCGATTCGATTCCCTTAAGGCTTATGCCTAAGTTTATTCCTACTCAATCTTACGTGTCGCGAAGCGCTTGCCAAGAATCGGGAAATTGAGGAATTGAAATGGTGCTACGGATGTAATTCGAGATGTTTCCATGTGTAATTGGTTGGGGGTTGTTGTTATGGTCCTACAAAAAAATAATATGCTGTTTCAACTTAGTAGTTGTGTTTCTGCGAGCCTTAAGGCTATGCTCAGGTAGTGATGATGCTTGCGATTGGTTATCGCATGATGTCGATATGATGATAGAATGCTTGCCCGTATGTTGGGGGCGATGAATGGTTGAAGGGACGTCTTCTCACAGTGTGATTACGAGATTTCGGTATTTTAGTTCCGGCAGAGGAAAGGAATTTTGGTTATGAATGGTCCGGTTGGGGTTGATAAAGTAGTAAGACTTGGTGTCTCCAAGTGAGGTGGGATATGCACCTGTGACGTGGAGTCAGCGCCGTTGATCGAGTGGAATGTGTTATGTTTGTTGATGCTATGGTTTCTTCGATTGAGTGGGGGAAGAGTATTGGGACGAAGTATTCAAGAATGCGGTTGGCAGCGAATGATCCTGAATTGAGGCTAGGCGGTGGTTCTATTTCTAGGAGGCCCGGTGTAAGAAGCGGAAGTTGAGCAGTCGAAAAGTGGGGGAGCGACAACATAACTTGGAATTTGAAGATATTGTCGCGCATCTAATAGATTTCCATGAGGAGCGGATGGACTAGTAAAGTTGGTAAATGAAGCAGGGCGTAGGATGGGGTATTGAAGTCACATAGAGCGTGCATTTCGGCGTCGTTGGAAGGTGTCCACAGGTGGGTTATGGTTGGCAAGTCTCTATGAGGGGTTCTAATGGCTATTCGGTAGGAGGCAGAATGTGTGAATGGCGCTAGAGAATTTCAGTATTTAGGGAGTGCTAGCAAGAGAATTTGGAAGAATTGGACGGATTGGTTGAGAAAGATCATGTTATCAAAGGATAAAGGATCTCGGCAGGGTCTAGAGTGGTGCAAGGAGTAGCTTCGGGCTAAGTGGGGGTGTGCCACCATCTGCAGTTGGGTTGCAGGATTGTGTTATCATAGAGTTGCGGATTATCGGTGTGTTGGCAAGTTATTACAGCTAAGGGAAAGGAGTAAAATGGTGATTGTGCGTGGAATTTGATGAATGTGTGAAAGAGTTGGCCCTGTCGGACCAGGGTTCGGCTTTGGAAGATTTAGAATTTTGCTTAAGGCATAGGTGAGTTATCAGGGTAGTGACTCAGTCACGTGCTTCAAGGAAAAGTGGTGTTCATGTGCTAGGATATCCTTGGAGTTGATTGTATTCGGGACCAGTCAGAGTGGGTGACTCTCAATAGCAATCCCGGTGAATTCAAAAGTTATGAATACAGCGTTAAGGGTTTCAGGAAGCGGTATGATCGAGGATTGAGCTTATGTAGAGTAATTTCTGAGAAAAAGGAGGATGGTTGGAATGTTCTATAATATGTTTCAGCATGCAAGATAGTATTGGAGGAGTGAGAGAAATAAACTCCGGATTGTAGAAAGACTATAAGGAGGTATGAGACGGGTTGCGGGATTTAGGCAACATAGTCTCGTGAATCAAGGTCACTCGGGATGAGTGAGGGTTGAGTCTGCTACGAGTGGAAAGAAGTTGCTATTATTCCTGGAACAATTGAAGATGATTAAAAAAAGATAGATTGATTAGACATGGTTGAAATGGCACATTTGCGGCAGTGATCAGTTCCTTCGGTGTGATTAAGTTATGCATGTGGTTTGTGCCGATGTGTGCGGGGCTTGTCGGCCGTCGTAATGGATTTCAAGTGGGAGCATTTGAGTGCTATGGACTGTCAGGTGTAGGCGGATCCCGGAAGGGTTATGATGGTATAGACACTACTTAAGGATTTGCATGTTGGGTGATTGTGGGAATTCACTCGTGTGTTGAGATGGTACTCTTTAATTGAGTTAAGTAAAAGGTTTATATATGATGAAGCGTTCACCCTATTGGTGGTTCAGAAGTTATGATGGAATTCGTGCGCTACCTTCTATTGGCATGTTAGGTGCGGTAGGTAGTATGTAATTGGGAGTGAGAATCGAGATTGTGATTCGGTGTTAACAAGGATGTCATGAGCTCGAATGAGCAAGGAGAAGTGATTTGAAAGTTCAGAGTAAGCTGGTGTTATCTTTAGTGTCACCTGAGATCGATATTCTGTGGAAAAAGCTTTGTACCCTGGTCATGGGATTCTTGATGTGTTGTGCAGTAATTAGTGTGGCCGGTGATGCAGATGTACAGATTTGTTACCTGGTGTGGAAAGTCGTGGGAGCATAACAACGAGAAGATTGTACAAGTGTGACATGTAGTTACCTAATAGATTGAAGATTTGGACCAAGTATAAGGAAGTGCAATATTGCTTGTTTGAAAAATTATGCCTGGAAGGTGTTCAGATCATTTGGTTATGGATTGTGGGGTGGTTGTCCCGGCTATGATGGTTGTTCTTGCGTATTATGAGAGAAAGTGAGTTAATATGGACCCAGGTAAAAGCTATTAGATTAGTTTGGTGTGAGCAAGGTAGAATCGATGTTTGCCGGATTTGGCCGCAGGTGCGAAAAAGTGGTGGTATGGCTGGGAGCGCAGGTGCGATGGTATTTACGCACCTGCGATGTCACAGATGCAGGATATGAGGCGCAGATGCGATTTTTGTCTGAAGTTGAGGAAAGCCGTAGGTGCGGGATATTGGTCGCACCTGCGGGAGCATAGGTACGAAGGAAGGATCGCAGGTGCGGAATCGAGGCTAGGCAGAATGTTTAAAACCGTGAATTGTTGGCCATTTTTTCATTTTTTTTTCTTGGTTTGGATGATCTTAGGAGGATTCAAAGAGAGGATTTATCCATGCATTGT
Organism: Nicotiana knightiana; assembly: GCA_005239525.1. Taxonomy (NCBI): domain Eukaryota; kingdom Viridiplantae; phylum Streptophyta; class Magnoliopsida; order Solanales; family Solanaceae; genus Nicotiana; species Nicotiana knightiana. The sequence continues at coordinate 60,596 of ML409585.1, read as the reverse complement.
CAAGGTAAGTAACTCCTTCATGTTTCTAAGTTAAATACAGATTATATGCATTGATTAGACATGAAAATTAGTCGAAGAATTGGGATTTTTGAGGAAAGACCTAGAAATGGGTAATTTGGATTCTTAGCCATGAATTATGAGCATGGAATTTAGAGTAAATCATATAATTAAACTAGTAAAGCTATGGGTAGAATTTATCTTCGAGAAATTTTGGATTCCGGGCACGTGGGCCCGAGGTCATTTTTGTCATTTCACTAAGCGGGGATGAAAAATTATATAATTTGGAATTGTTGCAAATATTAGAGTATACTTTTATTGGTTTGTCATTGTTTGGATAGTTTTGGGGCGTTGTGCGTCCGTTGGAGTCGTCGGAAGGACTTGGAAGCCGGGTATGGAATTTCGGAGTGAGGTAAGTCTCCTGTGTAACTTTGTGAGGGGGAATTGTCCCCTTAGGTGAATTAATTAAGTATATGCTATTATCTTTGGGGGCTACGTAAGCACGAGGGACGGGAGTCCGTGCGTAGCTACTATTATGCCTTGTCCGAGTAGTCTAGGACCCACTAGCATGCCTTACGTCTTGTACATGTGATCCTTCCTGTAATATTAAACTGCTAATATAATCGAAATCCTAATTGAATATCTGAAGAAGACTAGAGTTCATTTTCTTAATTATCTAGAAAGAGAATTGATTCCTCCGTGGATAATTGTGTACCTGCTAGGTTTATATTGTGAAAATATCATCAAACTTGGAAAATGAGTTTCAAAACAAAGATTTAAGAGCTATATTTCATGTCCCTTTAAAAAGAATTTTACCACTTTCCTGAGAAAAATTGCCTTCTTGATAAAATGGGGACTTATTTTCTGGACATGTGTAACTTCGGGTGCCTGAGTCGCATGTATGATTCACGAGCAGGATGACCCTGTATTTGTGTGTATTCATATGAGCACCTTAGTCGGAGGTATGATTCGCGAGCAGGATAGCCTTATTATTTTATGTATAACCACGTCACATGATCGATTCGCGAGCGTGGAAGATAGATGCATCTATGGTTCGGGCCGTTCGACCCTCGGTAGTGCACATTTTTATTATTGGTTGGTCCGCGTCGTTCGACCCTCGGTATTGCTTGCGCATGATACTTACTGTGTAGTTGCTATGATTTGTGCCTGATTACTGGCCTGAAATTTTAAGTTGTCAACTGAAATGATAGTGATTTAAAGTTATTAAAGATTTTTGGAAGAAGTGTTCCTCCCCGCTGATTAAATTGTTATTTGATTAATCACCCATGATGATTAATTGGTATTAATATGACGAAGAAATAAAGTGTTAAATGTGGAAAGAGTTGATAATAACTATTCCTCATTTTAATAGATTGCCGAGGATATTCAAGGTTAGTGTCACACTTGAATATTCTAAATTGACTTTTAGCAAGTTTCTAATTTGATCTCTCGTCACTACCTCTCTGAGGTTAGGCGAGCGACTTACTGAGTACACGTTATTTTTTGTACTCGTGCTACACTTGTTGTGCATTTTATTGCACAGGTACTTTCATAACAATGTGGAGGATTCGGAGACTTAGGCGAGCTGCATCATCCGGAGGCGATCCGCAGCTGACAGAGTCTCCCTCGTACTGTATTTACTTTCATTTTTAAACTTCCTTGTGCAATTTGTATTTCAGACAGGCTTTGTGATGATTGTATAAATTCTTAGAAATTGCTCATGTACTTGTGACACCGGTTCCTGGGATGTGTTGGGATATATTTGCTAAAGTGTAATATTTAAACTATTGTTTTACTTAACAGATTATATTTAGTTAATATGAAATAAAGTGCAAGGAAATGCTTTTCATGAATTTTTAAACCGGAATTTATTTCGATTAATTAATGATTGGCTTGCCTCACAATGATGTCCGCCGCTATCACGGCCTTATGGATTTTGGGTCGTGACACTTTGAGTCTATTAATTCGATCCTGCTTAACCCATATGTTATTAATAGTTATCTCTTGAAGTTTAAGTTTGTTATTTGAACATGTTCTTATATATCCTACTATAGAATAGTTGACTATGTCTAGATGTATGCATTAATAGAATTACAAGTCTGTTTGTTGAATCTAATATAATGTGACCTTTTTTATCATGTTTTCCTCATAGTTTGACACCTCTAATAACATCCCTAATTAGTTTTTATCATGTCATGATCTATTGCTAATTGGTTTCTTCCTATGACACTAGTTTATGCACTTAGCCTAATCTGGATCCTCTGTTACCACTATAAATCTATCTTATGACATGCCTTGTTAGCATGTGATTGAGTTTATTTCCTAAAACTTGACTAAGTCTGCCTAAGTTGAAGCATGTTTGTTGTTTGTTTGTATATGTGATTCGTCTTTCAGTGGATCCCCTAATCTCATTCTACTACCCTAGTCCTTCTGAATTCTTATTCTTAGCCGGCTGAAAGCCAAGGTTACTTAGGTTCCGTCCTTTGACCTCCCTAGTGTGAGCACTGCTCAGAGTTCATGTGAGACCCTTGTGAACTCTGACAGAGTAGGACCTGGTCCCTAGCCTTTACCTGAATTGTTTATGATCAACCTCCCTAGTGTGAGACATGCCCTCGGTTCTTGAAGCCCTTGGAAAATCTGACACACTAGGGTACTGGGTTCTATATGCTCAGCCTTGATATATATCTCATTGGTTGAATCTCTCAACAGCTAGTTATTTTTGTATCTATGAACATGAATTTTTGAGATAGTGTGAATTGAATGCATGGCATGTCCAGGTGTATTTGGACTTGCTGTAGGCTCCCTATAGCTATATCTATTCTATAATTTACTACATTCAATTCTGGTCTGTGATAATTATTTGTAATAACAATTTTGGGGTGTTAGTGAAATTGGGAAGGGGTTCTTATTTTACATCTGCAATAAAGTTGGGTAGAATTCTTTCCTATAGGTTCGATACTGTGTTGTTCAATGTTGTATGTTACAAATCATGCCTATAGGTACCTTATTATGTTCAGTCATCACATGCTAGCAGCCATGCCTGTAGGTTCAATGCTTGGTTCAATGATGGTCCATTTTTTCTTGTTAGAGACATGCCTATAGGAAATGGTATGATTCAACATATGTGCAAAATCCTGTTTATACCATTCTGTTCACGATTTACAGAAATCATGTCTATAGGATCTAAAATTTGACCAAATCAAAGAAAGCATGCCTATAGGTTTGAACCAGTTTAATCATCATTTTGCCCATTGGATCAAGAGCTTTTCTTTACGTTGTATTGTTACCCTCACTAGAAAGCATGCCTATGGGATTAAAACAAGTAATTCTGGATATGTTTCTGTGATTGCCACAATTTGTTATCGCATAAAACTCCTAGATATCGTGCTAGTAAGCTTAATCTCATTATGCTAAAAAACAATAGACAAACTTATGTTGGTTTTGGCAATCACACTAAGAAATTGGCTTTGCGCATGACTGTTTCCTCATTCGTTTAGTATCACATAGAGATCTTTCCTATAGGATTCTACTTTAATTAATTAAAATCTGTCAAAATGATAACCAGTTTGGCATGCATTTGATGTCTAAATGCGGAGGCTAAATTGAGCCCATACTTGCTTCTATTTGAAAGTCCTAAATTGTTTTTTGTATGTCACTTAGTATTTTCTTTTTTGAGAAGCCTAAGTTAAGGTCTAGAACCACCCTGAAATAGAGGTCTAAATATCTCCTGGACCATAGGCCTGGGACGGGTAGTGCACGCATAAGGTACGACTTAGAAATGACTAGGTCGCTTTAGGTAAGCAACTTAAAGATAGTAATCGGGTAGCAGGAGATGATAGTCTATGCCCGCTGAATAACATGAGTAACACCCTATGTTGAGGGAGTTACAAAGTATAATTTATATTGCACGGGGTGATCCTTTAGGCTAAAAAACTTAGGACCCCCCATTTCTGCTTAAAATAATTCTTTTATTTGTCTAAATGTTTCTTTTCTCTTAGACTAATTCATATAATTCGAGTTCGGCCGGGACCCACCGTTGTGGACCTCGAGGAGTGCCTAACACCTTCTCCTCAAGGTAGTTTGAGCCCTTACCCGATCTTTGGTGACATAAACTAGTAATCCAGAGTTATTTGCAAATAGGTGCCCTAACGCACCTTAATCCATTAGGTGGCGACTCTCTCTTTTAATACCCTTCCTTTAAAAGAGTTTTCACGTGTCGAAACCTGATTTCGTGAGAAAAAGGGGCACTACACAGGGTAGCTTAGTTTGTCCTATTTTCTTCTTCTTTTGTTTTATCGGACCCTGCTATTCTTTATTCAATTAAAAAAGCCAGTCATTTTGTGTCCCTTTTGTGCATACTTCTTCACGCTAGTTCGGTGACATGACATGCATGCAAAAATTTTGGCCAGATCTTAAAAACTTATTTTGTCTTGAATTGTATAAGTGAGAAAAAGACACTTTTGGAAGATAAATAAAGACATAAATAATTTGAAAAATAAGCATGAGCGAAGTTTACGTGAAACCAAAGCAGTCATGCTCAGGGAAGCTAAGAATTTTTACCTTTTGAATCATTTAAGAAGAGCGGACTTAAGGATGATCGGACAAGTTGAAGTTTGTTTAGCACCAAGAGATCGGAAGTATTTTTCAAAAAAAGGTGTATTCCGGACAACTTGAAATGGATCAGTTAGCTGAAAAATACATCTTCTACATCAAGACAAAATCCAAGAAAAAGTCACCAAATTGGCAAGGGTCACTCACTGTGAATAAAGTATTGCTCATACAGATTTAGACTGAAAAGACCCAGAATGCAACATGTCCATCAATGTCGTGTTTGTGAAGGGCTAACATTATTGGCATTCTCGAGGATGGGAGGTCCTTTTTCTGCTACCCAAACACTTTATACTCTTTGTTAGCCATTTTGAACTTGTGTTATTTCCTTTGAAAACCCTCTTTTGGAATCAAGTTTAGAGTCAAAAGTAAAAAAAATGAAATGAAAAGAAAAGTCCATACTCCCAGACTACAAACTGGAGAAACTCTTAGAAAGTTAAGTAAAAAAAAACAGTCAAATGTCCATACCCCTAGAAAATAGAAGTTAGGGAAACTTGTTTTGAAACCAAAAAAAAAAGAAGAAGAAAGAAAGAAAAAAGGAAAAAAAAGAAAGACAAAGAAAAAGAAAGAAATATAGAAAAAATTAGTTAGACCATATGTTTGAACTACGTTAGACCTGACTCCTTTAAAAAGGATACGTACGCATCCTTACACGGTTCGGTCGAACAAAATAAGAATTAAAAAATAATTCCAAAAATCCCCAATAGCTAAAACTGGGGAAAAGATTTTATCTCATTTTTTAAAGAGTCGATTCCAAGAGTTGAAAGTATACAACCCCTCATTGAGTCTAGTTTGAGCCTTCATGCCGACCCTTCTTTCCAACCCTATCCAAAAACCTTCCAAATAAAGCTCTCCTGATATGCCTTCAAGAATGCCAAGAGAAGCATGCAATGAGCAACAGTTGTCACACGACATAGAACACTGTCAAGTTGCTCACACAAGAAAGCAAAAAAAATAAATAAATAACGAAGAAAAAATGAGAGAGTCTTACTAGTGAAAACCCTCACGGGCTCTTTAAGACGACGGCAAGAAGATATGAATAAATGAGAGAGACTTGTTTGAAAACCTCTCGCGAAACCACTAGTCGATAATGAGTCGTGAAGCTGATGCAAAGGATTGGCACGAGCAAGCCCGACTTCAAAGTCATAAGAATGGTAAAAGGGAAGATTTAGTCATTTTGATAGATCAGGTCGTTAAGTCCAAAATGCATGTCATGATCATTAAGTCTAGTTACCGCAAAAATAAAAAAACAAAAAAAAAGTTCTCCCTTTTGTTTTCCCCGACAGGGGCATTTCTTATTAATATTATTTCTTCGCATCATTGTGTCCTTCAATTTGAGTCAGTCTTTGTCAAAATAAGCATGAAAAGATTTCAAAATCTACTGATGAATCTTTCTCCTACGATAGAAATCTTAGTCTGATCAATCTTTCTCCTAAGATAACCATAAAAAAAATTTTAAATAAAACCTAGTCTGATGAATTTTCTCCTAGGATCGAAGTCTTAGTATAATGAATCTTTCCCCTAAGATAAAACGCCCTAGTCTAATGAATTTTCTCCTATGATAGAAATCTTAGTCTAATGAATCTTTTTTCTAAGATAACAAAAAAAAGAGGACCTAGTCTGATTAACTATCTCCTAGGATCAAAACCTTAGTCTGATGAATCTTTCTGCTATGATAGAAGACCTAGTCTGATAAACTTTCTCCTAGGATAGAAATCTTAGTTTGATAAATTTTTCTCCTAAGATACCAAAAAAAGACCTAGTCTGATGAATTTTTCTCCTAAGATAGAAAACCTAGTCTGATTAATTTTCTCCTAGGATAGAAATCTTAGTCTGATGAATCTTTATCCTGAGATAAAACAAAAAGACCTAGTCTGATGAACTTTCTCCTATGATCGAAGTCTTAGTCGGAAGAATTTTTCTTCTAAGATAAGAAAACCTTGTCTGATGAATTTTCTCCTAGGATAGAAATCTTAGTCTGATGAACCTTTCTCATAAGATAACAAAAAAAGGATCTAGTTTGATGAATTTTCTCCTAGGATAGAAATCTTAGTCTGATGAACCTTTCTCATAAGATAACAAAAAAAGGATCTAGTTTGATGAATTTTCTCCTAGGATAGAAATCTTAGTCTGATGAATCTTTCTCCTAAGATCAAAAAAAAGGACCTAGTCTGATGAACTTTCCCCTAGGATCGAAGTCTTAGTCTGATGAACTTTTCTCCTAAGATAAGAAAACCTAGTTTGATGAATTTTCTCCTAGGATAGAAATCTTAGTCTGATGAACCTTTCTCCTAAGATAACAAAAAAAGGATCTAGTTTGATGAATTTTCTCCTAGGACCGAAATCTTAGTCTAATGAATCTTTCTTCTAAGATAGAAGACCTAGTCTGATGAACTTTCTCCTGAGATGGAAATCTTAGTCTGATGAATCTTTCTCCTAAGATAACCATAAGAAAGTTTTATAAAAAAACTAGTCTGATGAATTTTCTCCTAGGATCGAAGTCTTAGTATTATGAATCTTTCCCCTAAGATAAAACGCCCTAGTTTGATGAATTTCTCCTAGGATAGAAATCTTAGTCTGATGAATCTTTCTTCTAAGATAACAAAAAAAAGGACCTAGTCTGATGAACTTTCTCCTAGGATCAAAATCTTAGTCTGATGAATCTTTCTCCTAAGATAGAAGACCTACTCTGATGAACTTTCTCCTAGGATAGAAATCTTAGTATGATGAATCTTTCTCCTAAGATAACCATAAAAATATTTTAAAAAAAACTAGTCTGATGAATTTTCTCCTAAAATCGAAATCTTAGTATGTTCAATCTTTCCCCTAAGATAAAACGCCCTAGTTTGATGAATTTTCTCCTAGGATAGAAATCTTAGTCTGATGAATCTTTCTTCTAAGATAACCATAAGAAAGTTTTATAAAAAAACTAGTCTGATGAATTTTCTCCTAGGATCGAAGTCTTAGTATGATGAATCTTTCCCCTAAGATAAAACGCCCTAGTTTGATGAATTTCTCCTAGGATAGAAATCTTAGTCTGATGAATCTTTCTCCTAAGATAGAAGATCTACTCTGATGAACTTTCTCCTAGGATCAAAATCTTAGTCTGTTGAATCTTTCTCCTAAGATAGAAGATCTACTCTGATGAACTTTCTCCTAGGATAGAAATCTTAGTATGATGAATCTTTCTCCTAAGATAACAATAAAAATATTTTAAAAAAAACTAGTCTGATGAATTTTCTCCTAAAATCGAAATCTTAGTATGTTGAATCTTTCCCCTAAGATAAAACGCCCTAGTTTGATGAATTTTCTCCTAGGATAGAAATCTTAGTCTGATGAATCTTTCTTCTAAGATAACAAAAAAAAGAGGACCTAGTCTGATGAACTTTATCCTAGGATCAAAATCTTAGTCTGATGAATATTTCTCCTAAGATGGAAGACCTAGTCTGATGAACTTTCTCCTAGGATAGAAATCTTAGTCTGATGATCTTTTCTCCTAAGATAGAAAACCTAGTCTGATGAATTTTATCCTAGGATAGAAATCTTAGTCTGATGAATCTTTATCCTAAGATAAAAAAAAAGACCTAGTCTGATAAATTTTCTCCTATGATCGAAGTCTTAGTCTGATGAATTTTTCTTCTAAGATAAGAAAACCTAGTCTGATGAATTTTCTCCTAAGATAGAAATCTTATTCTGATAAATCTTTCTCCTAAGATAAAAAAAAGACCTAGTCTAATGAACTTTCTCCTAGGACCGAAGTCTTAGTCTGAGGAATTTTTCTCCTAAGATAAGAAAAAAAAAAGAGACCTAATCTGATGAACTTTCTCCTAGGACCGAAGTCTTAGTCTGAGGAACTTTTCTCCTAAGATAGAATTACCTAGTGTTATGAATTTTGTCCTATGATAGAAATCTTCGTCTGTTGAATCTTTCTCCTAAGATAAGAAAAAAAAAAGAGACCTAATCTGATGAACTTTCTCCTAGGACCAAAATCTTAGTCTGGTGAATTTTTCTCCTAAGATAGAATTACCTAGTGTTATGAATTTTGTCCTATGATAGAAATCTTCGTCTGATGAATCTTTCTCCTAAGATAAAAAAAAGACCTGGTCTGATGAATTTTCTCCAATGATCGGAGTCTTAGTCTGATCAATTTTTCTTCTAAGATAAGAAAACCTAGTCTGTTGAATTTTCTCCTAGGATAGAAATCTTAGTCTGATGAATCTTTCTCCTAAGATAAAAAAAAGACCTAGTCTGATGAACTTTCTCCTAGGATCGAAGTCTTAGTCTGATAATTTTTTCTCCTAAGATAAGAAAACCTAGTTTGATGAATTTTCTCCTAGGATAGAAATCTTAGTCTGATGAATCTTTCTCCTAAGATAACAAAAAAATGATCTAGTTTGATGAATTTTCTCCTAGGATAGAAATCTTAGTCTGATGAATCTTTCTCCTAAGATAACAAAAAAATGATCTAGTTTGATGAATTTTCTCCTGGGATCGAAATCTTAGTCTGATGAATCTTTCGTCTAAGATAGAAGACCTAGTCTGTAGAAATTTCTCCTAGGATAGAAATTTTAGTCTAATGAATCTTTCTCCTAAGATACCAAAAAAAAAAAGAAGAAAAAAAACCTAGTCTGATGAACTTTCTCCTAGGATAAACGTCTCAGTGTGATGAACTTTTCTCCTAAGATAAGAAAACCTAGTCTGATGTATATTCTCCTAGGATAATAATTTTAAAAAAAAAAAAGAAAAGGGTAGTCTGGATTTTTAAAAAAAAGTTCAGTTTTTATTTTAGTCAAGCTTACTTTGTAGTATCCTCAAGCCCAATCCCACATCTAAGAGACGCACTTCCTAGTTTGAGAATTTCAGTTTATACTTTTAGGAGATGCACTTCCTAAATTATGATTTCATCCCTAGGAGGCGCACTTCCTAGTTTGGGTCATTTAAGTTTGAGTCACTGAGATTTTACCCCTAGGAGACGCACTTACTAGTCTGGGTCTTTCAGGTTATACTTTTTAGGAGACACATTTCCTAGTTTGGTTCATTTAATTTTCACCCCTAGAAGACGCACTTCCTAGTCTGTTTCATTTAGGTTTTTTTAGCAGATGCATTTGCTAGGAAAACTTTTCCTGGTTTTACTCACAAGAGATGCACATCATAGTCGAGTCTTCAATTTTACTCTCATAGTTGCATCCTTCATCAATAGCATTGTAATGACCCGACCGGTCGTTTTGAGCTCTAGCGCGTCGTTCAGCGGTTTGAAGTCATGAGCAGCTTTGTTTAGGGTATTATGACGTGTAGGTGTGGTCGGAACTAAATTTCAGGAAGTTTGGAGTCAATTTAGGAAGAAAATTCTCAATTCGGAAGCCTTAAGTTGGAAGAATCAACTAAGATTGGAATTTTGAGTAACCGACCTCCGAATCATGATTTGAAGGTTTCTGCAGGTTCGTATGATGATTTCGGACTTGGTTGTATGTCCGGATCGGGCTTTGGATAACCTGGAAGCGTTTCGGCGTATATTGTGGAAACCAGCATTTTTGAAGAAATTTCCTAAGTTTGGCTTGAAGCGCATTTTAGTGATATTGATGTCTGTTTAGGATTCCGAGCCTCTAATAGCTCCGTATGGTGATTCTGGAGTTGGGAGCGCGATCGGAAGTGAATTCGGATGCCCGTAGGTCATTTTGAAGTCATTTGGCTAAAGATAGAAATTTGAATGTTTTTGAGAAATCCGACTGGAAATGGAAATTTTGATATCGGGTTCAGGATGCGATTCCAGAAGTTGGAGTAGGTCAGTAATTTCGAATATGACTTGTGTCCAAAATTTGGGGTCAATCGGACGTGATTTGATAGGTTTCGGCATCTGATGTTGAAGTTTGAAATTTCGAAGTTCATAAAGCTTGAGTTGGAGTGTGATTCATGATTTCGACGTTGTTTGATGTGATTTGAGGCCTCTAGCGAGTTCGTATCATGTTTTGGGACGTGTTGATATAATTGCTTAAGCTCCCGAGGGCCTCGGGTGGATTTCGGAAGGCTAACGGAATGGATTTCGGGCCAAAATAGCTGCTGAAATTTCTGCTGCAAATCTGTTTTGGACAGCAACTGATGCATCGAAGAGCTACCTTTGGAAGCGTCTATATCAAAATACATAAGGAATCAGAAAGTTAACAAAACACAAAAGTTGTATCCCTTGCATTCTAGTTTCCAGAAAGTTAAACCATTTATGATTTGGACATTTGATCATAAAGTTATGATCGATTGAAGATGACTGGTGAAGCAGTTTCAACAGAATTTACTGATACATGGAGCCGAATTTAGATGCTCATATCTCGGATATATAAAGATTATATGGTGTACAACCTATCAAATTAAAGATCTTTGAGTCTAGTTTCTAAATCTTCAAACTGTTTGTAATTTTAATATTTCTACAAGGAGTTATGGGCATTTTAATAGAAGGTGTACAGCAAGGGAAAATTGCAATAGGATGTACAACCTGCACAGCGCAAGGTACAACTCGATGAAGCCTGGGAAGATTATTTTAAACACGAGTTTTGGCCCATTTCTTTCATTTATTTCGTTTGGCTTGGACGATTTTGGAGAGCTCAAGGAGGGATTTTCACCAAGCAACAATAGGTAAGTGATTTCTTCCTATTTTTGGGGAAGACCTAGAATTTGGAATTTTTGAATTAGAGAAAATTGTATATTTGAGTTAGTAAAGCTATGGGTAAAATTTATCTTCGAGACATTTCGGAATCCGGGCACGTGGGCCCGAGGGAATTTTGGTTGACTTTTCGAGCGGAGTTGGGAACTTACATAATTTGAAGTTTTACAAGTATTAGAGTGAATTTTTATTGGTTTTCCCGTTATTTGAATAGTTTTTGGGCGTTGTGCATAAATTGGAATCGTTAGAAGGGCTTGGAAGTCGGTTATGGAATTTCGGAGCGAGGTAAGTCTCCTTTCTAAATTTGTGAGGGGAAATTGTCCCCATAGGTGAACTAAATGAATACATGCTATTATTTGTGGGGGCTACGTACGCACGAGGGGACGGGAGTCCGTGCGTAGCTACTATTATGCCATGTCCCGGTAGTCTAGGACCCACTAGCATGCTTTACTTGTACTTGTGACCTTGTCAATAAAATATCATGTGATGCTTTCAATTAATATCTAAATCTATGAGAAGGATAGAGTTTACTTTACTTAATCACCTAGAAGGAGAATATATTCTTCCTTGGGTAATTGTGTTTCAGATAAATATATAGAGTTTGGAACCTTGTCGATATTGGCAAGTAAATCTCCAGAATGGTTTTAAATACTATTCTCATGTTTATTAAAAGAAGAATTTTATCACTTCACAGAAGAGCTAATTTTCCTGTTTTCTTGATAAAAATGTGGTTTATTGGTGTGAATATGTGTAAATTTGAGTGCCTGAGTCGCATGTATGATTCGCGAGCAGGATGACCCTGTATTTATGTATATTTATACGGGGACCCGAGTCACATGTATGATTCACGAGCGGGGTAGCCCTAGTATTATGTTAACCGCGTCGCATGTTCGATTCGCGAGCGGGGCAGATATATGCATCTATGATTCGGGTCGTTCGACCCTCGGTAGTGCACATTTTATTATTGTTGGTCCGCGCCATTCGACCCTAAACATTACTTGCGCATGATAATTATTGCGTATTTTCTGTAATTATTACCTATTTATTGGCCTATGAAGTTTTAACTGATAACTGAAATGACGAAGATTTAAAGTGTAAAATGTGGAAGGAGTTGATATTGTTTATTTCTGATTTTAATAAATTGCCTATGACATTCATGCTTAGTGTCTCACTTGATTATACTAAATTGACTTCTAGCAAGTGTCTAATTCAACTTCTCGTCACTACCTCTCTGAGGTTAGGCGGGATAGTTACTGAGTACATGTTGTTTTCGTACGCATGCTACACTTGCTGTGCATTTTTATTGCACGTGTACTTTCATAGCGATGTGGCTAGTTTGGAGAATTAGGCGAGCTGCATTATCCGAAGGCGATCCGCAACTGACACAGTCTCCCTCATATTTTACTCATTTTATTTTAATTTCCTTGTACAATTGTATTTTGGATAAGCTTTGTAGAAATTGTAAAATTCTTAGAATTTGCTCATGCACTTGTGACACCAGGTTTTGGGATGTGTTTGGGATGCATTTTATAAAAATGGAAGATTAAACTGTCGTATTTACTTAGCGGATTTTATTCAGTTATCATGTAGTAAAGTGAAAGGTAATGCTTCAAAACTGCTAAAAACAAGAAATCTAACTTAACTATTTAATGATTGGCTTGCCCGACAATGGTGTCCGGCGCCATCACGATCTTACGGATTTTGGGTCGTTACAACGTGGTATCAGAACACTAGGTTCCCTTAGGTTTCACAAGTCATGAGCAAGTCTAGTAGAGTCTTGCGGATCGGTACGGAGATGTCTGTACTTATCTTCGAGGGGCTACAGGGTGTTAGGAATACTTCCCTTCTTGATTCCTCATCGTGCAATTCGATTCCTTTGAGGCTTATGCCTATGTCCTTCCTACTCAATCTTATACGCCGTGAAGCGCTTTCTATGAAACGTGGATTTGAGGAATTGAAATGGTGCTACGGATATGGTGCGAGATATTTTCCATGTGTAGTTGGTTGAGGTTGTTGTTGTTGCCCTGCAGAAGAATATTATGTTGTTTCAGCTCGGTAGCTGTGTTTCTGAGAACTTTGAGGCTATGCTCAGATTTTTATGATGCTTACGATTGGTTATCGCGCAATGTCGATATGATGCTAGAATGATTGCCCATATGTTGGGGGTGATGAATGGCTTGAAGAGAGGTCTTCTCAGAGGGTGATTTCGAGATTTCGGTATTTTAGTTCCGGTATAGGAAATGTATTGGATTATAAATGGTCAGGTTTTGAATTGATAAAGTAGTAAGACTTGGTGTTTTCAAGTAAGGTGGGATATTCACCTATGACGTGATATCGTCGTCATTGATCGAATGGAATGTGTTAAGTTTGTCGGTGCTATGGTTTCTTCGATTGCATGGGATCAGAGTATTGTGAAGAAGTATTGAAGAAGCGGTTGTCAGAGACCGTGAGGCATGGTGGTTCAATACTGGATAAGTGTTGATAATGAAGGCAACTCGAGAAAGATGATCTTCGGAGAGTTTGAAGTCGTGGTGATCTACTGCTTTAAGAGCTGCAGAGAATGATATTGAATTGAGGTAGCAATGGGGTAGCATACGATGAAGGAAGACATGTGAGAAGTGTCAGGAGGCAGCTAAATTTCTAAAAGGACAGACGTAAGGAAAGGAGGTCAGGTAGTGCTTAAAGGAATGAGTTTAACCAAAGTGGGAGAGCGACAACATAGTGGTGAATTAGAGGATATTGTAGCGCATTTAGTAGTTGTCCATGAGGAGCGGACGGACTGGTAAAGCTGGTGAATGAGAATAGGCTTAGGATGGAGTATTTATGTCATAGAGATGGTACAGTACGACGTCGTTGGAAGGCCATTTTTCTAGCCATTTTTCCTATGTTTAAAAGTTCCATTTCTAGCCATTTTTCCTATGTTTAAAGAGTGGAATGTTTTAGTGATTTTATTTCAGTTATATGAGTTTATGATGCTTAGTTTATCCCTAATCGAATTTAGCTTTTATTTGATTAATATTTGTTTATGCCAAGCTATATTAATATGTTATTTGGGGGCTTAGAACATCACTGTATAGTGAAGTTTAACCATTTCCTCAATTTCCTCGATACTTATGTATTTTGGTGCAAGGTTAGCCTAATTTCATGTGTTATCGTGTATTTAGCTAAGTTATTCGATGTTTCCATTCCATTAGTTTAACCTTTAACTTTGGAATTTTTTTTAACCTTTAGGAAAATAATTCAAATGCGCTAGTTTCTTTAGGCGCGATTATTAATAAATCATCATGACTGTGGGTACGGTTCCCATTTCATAGTCATGATACATAATCCCCAATTCGAGTGTGTATTTTATGTGACTCGGTCGTAACTTCAAACAATAATAAAATTAACATGTTGTAATTCGCGGGTGTGTTTCACGTGATGCAATTTGCAATATGTAAAAAACAAATGAGTTCGCGACATCGCGACTTGTTCAAACGAATTCCGCAAATACTAAAAGTGGTCCAAATAGTAAAAAATGCACAATAGGTTTCAAATATGTATTAAATCGGATAATTAGGAAAATTATTAACAATTGAGTGACCGTGCTAAAACCACGAAACACGGGAATACCTAGCACCTTCTCTCGGGTTAACAGAATTCCTTACCCGGTTTTCTAGTTTTCGTAGACTTTAAATGGAGTCAAACTTCCTCATTTGAGATTTAAAATAAACCGGTGACTTGGGATGCAGTAAATTATTCCAAGTGGCGACTCTAAATTAAAATAAATAATCCCATATCGATTATTATCACTTAAATTGGAAAAACTCACTATCCCTTCGGGAAAAAGGAAGTGTGATACTGTTCATTAAAGATCGAAACTTTATTATCCGGAATTATTTCTCTATTTAAGATATTAAGTTATTTTAGCTAGATTCGAGTTCTTCGGAGGTTCTTTCACACAGAAGGGATTCTTAGAGTGTTGATTTGGCTTCTTTGAGGTAATTATCTTGCCTAACTTTGTGTGGGGTAAACTAATCCGTAGAATTTGGTTTACACTATTTGGATTATGTGGAAGACGTGTATATGAAGTGACGAGTGTGTACATGGTCTTATATGTGGAAATTGATCAATTTCGACTCTTAGGCTTCTTATATGCTTTAATTGAATTTTTCATTACATTCTATATTCCATTGTCAAGTTTATTCTTATATGCCTAAATTGATGTTGTTAGTACATGTTCTATCTTTTATTTTGGAGTTACTCTTATAGGTACTAAGTTGAGGTTGTTATTACATGTCATGTCTTTAATTGTTAAATTTATTCTTAAGCAAGTAATTGAAGTTGAGGTTATTGGGAGCTATTAACCTACATTAGTTGAAGTTGTTGTTTTATGGAGTATCTTTCATTGTTGAGTTATTTTCTATTTCATTCTATTGCTATAGAGATTTTTTTACACATTGTGGTAGAGCCATGAGTTATATGTTGTGGTTACATTGCAATTTTTGTTTTAAAAATGTTATGGTCTATGGGCACGTGTGGTACGAGTTGATATGTCGTGTTATTGTGATTTTGGTGCACAGAGATTTGTTTTTGGGTTGATTGTTGCAATGTGGAGCATAAGGGTGGCATCTCACTGTTGTTCATTGTGCTGATTGATATAGGTGGATATTGACATATTGTATGGGCGGAGCTATACAAGTGACTATTGTGTTTACTGTCAGGGCAGAGTGATACATGTGGCTATTATGATAATGTCAATACAGAGAGATAATGATAGCTACGTCAGGGACAATATGTGATGGCCTGGGGGTATATTATTGATGATATTCGTGTGATGGTGTGATTTTCTTTGTGTGTGTCATGCAAAATACGTGACTTGTGTTGTTTCTATGAGTTATTAGATGTATATGATATTACTTGTGTACTTGGACTGAAGTAGTACACACGCACATTCATACACCATAACATTTCATTAATGACAGTTTAGGAGCATGATACTTGATATTCATTGATCACACACTTGTATTCTTGTATATCTACTTTCCTTGTGATAATGTGCATCTGACCATGTTGGGCGGATTGATATAGGCACGTGAGTTTTTCATGTAGCACGTGAGTTGTCCATGCGATTGTAATTAATATTGTGGGCGGGGGCTGCAATGAGCATATGGTTTGTGATTTGGGACTCATGACTTGTGATCATGAGATGAGGTATCTTGGAGTAATTTTTTTGTGACACTGGTGTTAAAACGACTTGATTATTGGGTTGTCATTTGTTTTCCTCAATTGGTTTCACTGGTACATTAATAGTGTCCTATTCACTTTATTGTTTTACCACATGTTTATTCTTTGTTTCCATTTACTATTTCTTACTCCCATTATTAGCTTTATATCGATATACTTGTAACGAACCGGTCGATCATTTTGATATTTAGCACCCTGATCCCCAAATAAATACTTTCCTCACATTTATATCTGCTTATGGGACTTGTCATAATGATTAGTTGCGACATTCGGAGAGTTTTTGTTCACATAGTCCCTATATATGAGTTTAAGCTTTAGAAATCGGACCGTAGTTGGAACTGTGTGAAGACGGATCCGGAATGGAATTCCGTAGACTCCGTTAGCTCTGTTGGGTGATTTCGGGGTTAGGAGCGTGTCTGGATTGTGTTTTCGAGGCCTGTAGTAGATTTAGGCTTGAATTGGCGAAAGATAGAATTTCGGCAATTTCGGTCGATAGGTGAAATTTTAATATCGGGCTCGGAATAGAATTTCGAGAGTGGTTGTAGGTCCGTAGTGTCATTTATGACCTGTGTGTAAAATTTGAGTTCATTTGGACTAGTTTTCACGTGTTTCGACATCGGTTGTAGATTTTGGAAATTTTATAAGTTCTTAGGCTTGAATCCATGCATAATTGGAGATTTTGATGTTATGTGATGTGTTCTGAAGGCTCGACTAAGTTGGGATAAGGTTAGGACTGGTTTTTTGTTTTGTTTGAGGTCCCGAGGGCCTCAGGTGTATTTCGGATGCTCAATAGGAAGAATTTTGGGCTTAGGCTATTGCTGGTGTTGCTAAACCTGTCATTTACGCACCTGCAGATGTGGGACCGCAGATGCGGTTCCGCAGAAGAGAGGGGAGGAGTCGCAGGTGCGGTTTTAGGCTTAGGGGTCAGTGGTCACAGGTGCGTCTCATGGACAGCAGAAGCGGAGCCGCATCTGCGAGGAAAGTGTGGTAGATGAGGAGTTTGAGGGGATTAGTGATTTCCGAAGATGCGGAGCCAAGGCCACAGAAGCGGGACTATAGGTGCGGTCATGGAAGCGCAGGTGCAAGCAACGCTGGGAAGAAATAAGAAAAATCGAGGGTTTGATTTCATAACTTCTAAAATCGATTTGGAGCTCAGGATTTGACGAATTTGAGTGGGTTTTGAGGATAAGAATAATAGGTAGCGATTCCTAACTTTATTTTACTTGTATATCATTAATATATAGCAATTTCTTCAACATAATCAATGAAGTTGGATGAAAAATCATGAAAATGGGAGGAAGGTTCCCCAAATAGAAATCCAATATTTGAATGAGATTCTGACGTCAGTTTTTGATGATTCTCGTTCAAGTGAGTTCGTGAGTTAATGGGTGTTCTAAAATTGTATCTTTCACTCGTTTCTGAGACGTGGGCCCCGGGGACGTTTGGGGAAATTTTCCTAATTTCGCGTGTTAGCTTCAAATTTATTAGTTAAACTAGTTGCTTGTAGTATTATTTACCCGATGCTATTGATTTGATTAGATTTGGGAAATTTGGAGTCGGATACTCGTGGAAAGAACGTGATTTCAAGTGTTATTTGAGTGGTTTATGTAAGTATCTTGCCTAACCTTGTGTGGGGGAATTTTCCCTTAGGATTTGAGTCTTCTATGTTGGTTGTAGTCCCTGTACATGAGGTGACGAGTGCGTACTTGAATTTATTTTGTGGAAAAAATTACCTTTATGTAATCTTAGGTCCTTATATTCGCTGAGAATGAATTGTTCTTGGCATGATTGAATTTCCAAATTTCTAGTTTCATCTTACTTGGCTAAATATAGGATTTCCTACTTTTGGATTTACTCTTCTTACCTATATGACTCCTAATTGACTTATCTAAAGAATTTACTCATTTTTACTGTCATGCTACATCCCCTCGTAACTGCTTATCTCAAATTGTAATTATCTTCATCTCATCCTATAATTGTTTTTGGTCTTAGGTGAAGTTATGATTATTCTCCTGCTACTTGTCCTTAGGTGAAATTGTTGAATATCCTCGTAACTGCTCAACCTTAAAATAAGTTTAGATACTCTATACCTTAGTCGACTTGTCCTTACTTGGAATTATTGGACTTGTGTTGTCTTCTTATTATTGACTTGAATTTGTGAATTTGTTGCTTGTCTTGTTTTTCCTTGGTCAATTTGTTCCCTATTGCACTTAGTGTTATGTGCCGTGACTATTCCTTGTGAACGATGTTCTACTGTTTCTTTGTGAATTGAAGCTCTTGTATTGATTTATTCGTCGTATCTTGTGTCATTGTCCTGGTTGCTTTGTATTTCATGTGGTGATGTACGAGTCTTCTGCTGTGCTATAGTTGTTGTCTTTGGTTGTTGCACTGCATATTTAAATTGGGACTACGGACGTATTCCGGGAGCTTTCCCCCTGTACTGCATATTTAAATTGGGACTACGGACGTATTCCGGGAGCTTTCCCCCTGTACTGCATATTTAAATTGGGACTACGGACGTATTTCGGGAGCTTTCCCCCTGTACTGCATATTTAAATTGGGACTACGGACGTATTCCGGAAGCTTTCCCCCTGTACTGCATATTTAAATTGGGACTACGGACGTATTTCGGGAGCTTTCCCCCTGTACTGCATATTTAAATTGGGACTACGGACGTATTCCTGGAGCTTTCCCCTTATACTGCATATATAAATATGGACTACGGGCTTATTCCGGGAGCTTTCCCCCTATACTGCATATATAAATATGGACTCAGTGATTGGATGAGTTCGAGGTGAATCTTGGCACGTTCGAGGAAGAACGATTTTCTTAAGAGGGGGAGAATGTAATCACCCGGTCGGTCATTTTGAGAGTTAGCGCCCCGATCCCCTAATAATTGATTTCCCCACTTTTGTATCTGCTTATAGGACTTGTCAGAATGATTAGTTGCAAAATTCGGAGAGTTTTTGGTCACATAGTCCATATATATGCGTTTAAGCTTTAGAAATAGGACCGTAGTTGGAACTGTGTGAAGCGAATATGGAATGTAATTTCGTAGACTCTGTTAGCTCTGTTGGGTGATTTCAGGGTTAGAAGCATGTCTGGATTGTGTTTTCGAGGCCTGTAGTAGATTTAGGCTTGAATTGGCAAAAGTTAGAATTTTGGCCGTTTCGGCCGATAGGTGAAATTTAGATATCGGGCTCGGAATGGAATTCTGAGAGTGGCTATAGATCCGTAGTGTCATTTATGATCTGTATTTAAAATTTGAGGTCATTCGGACTAGTTTTGACGTGTTTCGCTTGAATCTATGCATAATTGGCGATTTTGATGTTATGTGATGTGTTTTGAAGGCTCGACTATGTTGGGATAAGGTATTACGACTGGTTGGTGGTTTTGGTTGAGGTCCCGGGGGCCTCGGGTGTGTTTCGGATGCTCAACAGGAAGAATTTTGGGCTTAGAATATTACTGGTGATGTTGAACCCGTCATTTATGCACTTGCGGATGTGGGACCGCAGGTGCGGTTCCGCAAAAGCGAGGGGAGGAGTCGCAAGTGCGATTTTAGTCTTAGGGGTCAGTGGTCGCAGGTGCGTCTCATGGACCGCAGAAGCGGAGCCGCAACTGCGAGGAAAGTGCCGCAAATGCAGAGTTTGAGGGGATTAGTAATTTTCGCAGATGCGGAGGCCAGGCCGCAGATGCGGAACCGCAGGTGCGGACCTGGAAGCGCAGGTGCGAGCAGCGCTGGGCAAAAATAATAAAAATCGAGGGTTTGATTTCATAACTTCTAAAATCAATTTGGAGCTCGGGATTTGATGATTTTGAGTGGGTTTTGAAGAGATGACACATAGATAGCGATTCCTAACCTTATTTCACTTGTATATCTTAATCTACAGCAATTTCTTCAGTATAATCAATGAATTTGGGTGAAAAATCATGAAAATGGGAGGAAGGTTCCCCAAATAGAAATCTGAGATTTGAATGAGATTTTGACGTCGGTTTTTGATGATTCTTGTTTGAGTGAGTTCGTGAGTGAATGGGTGTTCTAAAATTGTAACTTTCACTCGTTTCCGAGACGTGGGCCCGGGGGACATTTTGGGCAATTTTCCTAATTTCGCGTCTTAGCTTTGATTTATTAGTTAAACTAGTTGCTTGTAGTATTATTTACCTGATGCTATTGATTTGATTAGATTTGGGCCATTTGGAGTCGGATACTCGTGGCAAGAACATGATTTCAACTTTAGTTTGAGTGGTTGATGTAAGTATCTTGCCTAACCTTGTGTGGGGGAATTTCCCCTTACGATTTGAGTCTTCTATGTTGGTTGTATTATGTGTATGTGAGGTGACGAGTGCGTGCTCAGACTTATTTGTGGAAAAATTTGCCTTTTTGGAATCTTAGGTTCTTATATTCGCTGAGTATGAATTGCTCTTGGCATGATTGAATTTCCAAATTTCTAGTTTCATCTTTACTAGCCTAAATGTAGGATTTCCTACTTTTGGATTTACTCCTATTGCCTATCTGACTCCTAATTGACTTATCTGAAGAATTTGCTCCTTTTTACTGTCATGCTAGATCCTCTTAACTGCTTATGTCAAATTATAATTATTTCATCTCATCCTATAATTGTTTTTGGTCTTAACTAAAGTTATGAATATTCTCCTGTTGTTTGTCCTTAAGAAATTTTTGAATATCCTCGTAACTGCTCAACCTTAAAAGAAGTTTAGATACTCTGTACCTTAGTCAACTTGTCCTTACTTGGAATTATTTGACTTGTGCTGTCTTTTTATTGTTGACTTGAATTTGTGGATTTGTTGCTTTTCTTGTTTTTCCCTGGTCAAGTTGTTCCCTTTTGCACTTAGTATTATGTGCCGTGATTATTCCTTGTGAACGATGTTCTACTGTTTCTTTGTGAATTGAAGTTCTTGTATTGGTTTATTCACCGTATCTTATGTCATTGTCCTGGTTGATTTGTATTTGATGTGGTTATGTACAAGTCTTCTGCGTGCTATAGTTGTTGTCTTTGGTTGTTGCACTGCAAATTTAAATTGGGACTACGGACGTATTCCAGGAGCTTTCCCCCTGTACTGCATATTTAAATTGGGACTACGGACGTATTCCGGAAGCTTTCCCCATGTACTGCATATTTAAATTGGGACTACAGACGTATTCCGGGAGCTTTCCCCCTGTACTGCATATTTAAATTGGGACTACGGACGTATTCCTGGAGGTTTCCCCTTATACTGCATATATAAATATGGACTACAGATTATTCCGGGATCTTTCCCCCTGTACTACATATATAGTTTGGGACTACGGACGTATTCCGGTAGATCCGCTATATTATGTGATGAATTCGGGACTACAGGATAGGATCTGGGTAAATTTTATCAAAGGAATTATGACTGAAAGACAATTATATTGGAAATTCCAATTTGAAAAACAGTTATCCTGAATAAAACTATGTTGAAGGACATTCCTTTGGAAAAAGTATATTTGAAAAATGTTTATGTTAAACAAAACTATGTTGAAGGATATCCCTTTGGCAAAGGATATTTGAAAAATGTTTATGTTGCAGAAAACCTATGTTTTAAGGACACTTTCTTTGGAAAAATATATTTGAAAATATTTGATTTCAAGAAAATTGTGTCTGAGAGACATATGTTGGGAAAATTATATTTCAAAAGACTTTCCCCTTTAGAAAGGATCTTACCTTAAAGTTTTCAATCTAGAAAATTGCGGGTGAAAGTTTACACTCGAAGATTTGACAATTTTAATGATATTTGTGGCCAAGTCCTTGTGTGGAGACTAATGCAGTGTTGAGTTACTACTTGTCCTTATTGTGTTGTGATTTCCAGACTTAGGTTGTGTTCCCGTCCATCCTTCTATGGATTTTTATTATGCTCGGTCATTAATTACTGTATTTCCTTCCGCATTACAATTGTTATGTTGTTAACTATGTTGTGTAGTCAATAGATAGTTGTCACGCTCTGTCATTCCTATGTTTATTCCTGTTGATTTATTAGACCAGTAGGTGTCTTGACTAGTCCTCGTCACTACTTCACTGAGGTTAGTCTTGATACTTACTGGGCAATGTTGTTGTGTGCTCATTCTACACTTCTGCACATTTTTTGTGCAGATCCCTGTATTGATTGTTAGTAGCTGTGTGGACTCTTGCTGAGGAGACTCAAGGTAACCTGCTGCTGCGTTCGTAGGCTTCGGAGTCTCCTTCCTGTTTGGTATTTACACTGTTTTCACTTACCCCCTAACAGTTGTATTAAAACTCCTTATAGAGCTTATGACTCGTACTATCAGGTTTTTGGGAAATGAAATGTATAAAGAATAATTTATTTTAGAAAAATATTAGATTTTATTTATTATTGTTGTTATTCCATGAAAGTAGGCTTACCTAGTCCATACGACTAGGTGCCATCACGAAACCCAACGGGAGGGAAATTTGAGTCGTGATAAGTTGGTATCAGAGCTCTAGGTTCATAGGTGTTACGAGTCATAAGCGAGTCTAGTAGAGTCTTGCGGATCGGTGCAGAGACGTCTGTACTTATCTTCGAGAGGCTACCTAACTATTAGGACAATTCCATTTCTTTCATTCCTATCGTGCGAGTTCATTGACCTTGGAGTTTGAAATTTCTTATTCTATTCTCTCACAGATGGTGAGGACACGAACCGCGGTTCCTGATAATGTCACCCCCGAGACAGATGTCGCTAGGGGAAAAGGCCAAGGTCGACGAAGAGCATGTGTCGTAGTTAGGCCACCTACCAGAGCAGCCGTTGAGGAGCCACCAGCATTTCCAGTTGGGGAGCAGGCACCTGAGGCACCTGTTGTTCCCCCCCCCCCCCCCCCCCCCC